>JARFOC010030386.1:0-30556 GCA_031763485.1 Osmoderma eremita
CATTAGTGGTGATGAGAGTTGGGTGTTCGAGTATGACCCGGAAACAAAACGCCAGAGCATGGAATGGCACACTTCAGCCTCTGCAAAGCGCAAGAAAGCATGAATGAGCAAATCAAAGATCAAGAGCATGTTTCTTTTATAGCCAGGGAATCGTTCACAACGAGTTCGTGCCTCAAGATCAGACAGTTAATCAACAGTTTTACCGAGAGGTTCACGAAAGACTCAGAAAAAGGGTCATGCGTGTGAGACCAAACATCAAGAACGATTGGATCCTGCATCATGACAATGGGCCTTGTCACACAGCAGTTTCCATAAACGGTTGTTTGGCCAGTAAAAATATTTCTGTGGCTCCTCATCCACCTTATTCACCTGACTTGAGTCCTTGTGATTTTTTCCTCTTCCCAAGATTCAAAATTCATCTAAACGGCTATAACGGACGATTCCAATATCCAAGTTCCAGCACTGCTATGAGGAATTGAAGAACCCTCTCTCCAACGCTGTGTGGCTTCCCAAGGGAGTTATTTTGAGGGAGACGACATTCAATTGTAATTATATTCAAATGAAAATATTTAAAAATATCAGTCTCATTACTAAATTTACACACCTCGTATATGTAATGTAGATTATTTCATTGAGGTAAACTTTTTCTTATTATTTTAGAAGTAGCGACTTTACTTCGTCGATGATTCCACTCCTCCTGCAAACAGAATCCCCCTCCCTTCCGCAACCTCGTCATCTTCCCCGAACCTACTCAAATACGAGTCGATAATTGGGCATCATCTTCTCTTACGCTTACTCTGCGATTTATATCCGAAAAATCACCGCCTGTCATCCCCCATCCCCACTACATTCAAGTGCGCCACCCGCCACAGTGCCGGGTTCGCGCACATAATTCGGTTACCTTCCCATTTAGTCGGGTCCAGTTCCGCTCTTTGAAGATCTTAATCACATTTTGATAAAATTTACATGCGTGCGGCCCGAAATTAAATTTGCATAGAGAGAGTCGTCCGGTGGACCGCTCCGGAAACGAGGGTCCACGAGCCGCGCCGGACCGACCGTAGCTAACGAGACCGATTGCGAACGACGACGAATGAGAGCGAGGGTTGGCGGACAGTCGGGCAGACAGGTCGCTGACCATAAACAACGCGTGCTACACACCCGCGCTCGATCGATAAGTTTGGATTTCCGAGATTCGATGTATTAATTTCTGGTTAATTAATTAATAATTATTGCAATATAACGTTGTGTTGGTCAAAAACAAGAAACTTACTTATTGCAAGAATATTTCAATCGAAAGATACCTTGATACACTTCAATAACCAAAACACAGAAAAAGAAGCATCCGCCCGCTTTTAATACAGCAAAACATGACCAAAAACGGCTGTAAAACATACCAGAAGCTAAGACACCTCTTCAAAATCTAGTCACGAATAACTTTACAAATAAAAACGATCAAAGAAAATTGGTTCTGTGTGTTTTAGTCAAATGTCTTCCCCAAACGGCATATTACTCAGTAATGACAACACATATCGTGTGCTAGATAAAGGCTATCCTTTTCTTATTGACACAAAATCTGTTAAATGGACAAACTTTCTAAGAACATAGGGTGACAGTTGATCATAGCATCAGTGCAAGGTTTATGAGGTATTAAAAGAAATTGAAAATGATTGAAAACTTCAACCTCAAATATATGCATAACCCCTTAAGATAGAATAAAGGTGAAATCTGTTTCTAGTACATTTTCCTATTTAGAATCTAATAAAGACATTTAAATATCCATAGCGCTCTTTGTTTTGAAGATATAATATAAATTTGCATTTTATTAATGGAGGTCATAGCTGACCATCCTGTCATTAAAATGTTTACCTTTCTCCGATTTGTTTGATATAACCTATACTATAGCTATCTCCTTTAGATTCGGTATATGTGATATATTATTTGTTTCTTCAGAAATCGCTGCTTACTTGTCATTAATTATCGTTATAAATATATATAGATTTTATCTAGAAATTATTTATTATTTTGATAACGTTTCCAAGAGATACTTTACTATAATGTGATTGAAATGGCCATCGGCGGACATTTCAAATAATGTATGAAAAGCATTCTTTTGTGGAGATTAAATTTACAGTTCGGCATCATATTCTACAGAGCAATATTAATATAACGAACATGTTTAACATTGATATTATAATTAAATGGTACTATTACTGGGATGTTGGCTACTTAAAAGCTATATCAATCGCTGCCATTATGCTAAACTGCAAGTTTACACCGCACAAAGAAATGCTTCTCATATATTATTTGAAGCGGCCGCCTTATATACGCATTACGATAATGATGTACGTGATAGAACACTGGTACTTCCAGTTAATCGGTATTTACATCGATACACCCATCAGATTATATTACAGTATTTCTTGGAAAGGTTATCGAAATCATAAATAATTTCTAGATAAATGTATTTATAACGACAACCAATGACAGATGATATCTCATTATCGTTTTTTTTTATATATCTACTTGTTATGAACAGTATAAATTTGCTATACAGCACCGTCTCCTACATAAAACTGACTTTATTTGATAAAACCAAAAAGATTCAAGAAAATGTGGGCGGAGTTCCCGATATCCCGTTATTATTTTTTTCCGAAAATATTTTGCGTCATCCTTGAGACTATTTGTTATACTTCAAATTTAGGTGTTATAGTTTCAACAGATATTCACAAAAAATTAAAAATCATTCAAGTCTTTGGCGGGGGCTGTGGCGGGGGCCCAGAAATCGGCGGATTTGGCAGAAAAATGAAAGTGATGTTGTTCTTAGACCGAGGTGCCCTTTCAGTCTGTGTAGTTACGGATGAATATAAAATAAATTGAATAATGAAATTAAATATGTTGTCCAAACCTTGAAAAGTTCTCAGCAATGTTAAAATGTATTAATTTAATGATTGAACATATGATGCATACCCATCTTTGTATGATTAAACTTTGTGTTAATCAGATACCTATCTTAACCAATTTCAATAATTTTCCTTTTATGATTATCTTGTGTTATATGTAAAGCCCTGCGCGGATACTCCCTTTCCTATCCGCATCCGAACCGTATCCGCATTCCATAATTATGATAAATATTATATAAGAGCAAATATATTTTTTTAAACGATGCATATATTTATGCAGATGCATATATTTATTTTGAATTTACCGTCTTCACGATTCTTCAAGTTGTGTTACTGTTTCTACTTTGGAGAGGTTGGCATGAATGACGTATTGCTAGTGATTCCCGATTTTATCAACATATTAATATGGTGATTTCTGCTGTGACTACATCAACGATGTTACTTTTTTTAATGAGTATGTACAGAATTCTCCGTAATAGTCGCTTTTAAATACGCTTGTCTGTTGTAATGTGATACTGTGTTATAGTATTCAACATTTTAATGTGTCAACGTAAATATATTGTCCATATTTTAACATGTTAAATAACAATTTAAGTCACGACATGCAAGCAATAGTTCAGCATTATTTTCGTTATCTTTTGTCCCATCATCAAACGCATATTTTGTAGTTTGTACTCCTGAAGAAGGTTTAAATAAAAACCGAAAACTCGAGCGAAACAATAAAGTTGTGTTTTGATTGAACTGGCTACATTCCCAACAAATTTGATCTTCGAATTAAATATTACATTTAACCAATAACCGCAAAATTTCTCATGCTTTTTCGAGTTGATTTCTTTAATACTATACATTAATTTTATTGTATGTCTACAAAATATAGATATTTTTAATGTTGTTAAAACTTATTTAACTAATAACGATGGAAAAATAATATTATCAAAAATGACCATATGCGGATATAAATAAACCGCAATTCTGCGTACTCTATCCGCATCCGTAAAAATTATCCGCACCCGCAAAAATTTTGATGCAGGGCTCTAGTTATATGCACTGTATTTAAGCACATAATTATAGTACTTTATTTCACTCAACAAATATTGTATAATGTAGGAGGGTTACGCATAAAGTAATCCTCGCTAAATCCGTTCCCATCTTGAATCTCCTTACCTTTGTGCATTCCGGTGTATTTATCCTTGAGCACGGTAAATTCGTAGATTTTCCCGAATTCCTCGAACATCGGTCGCAAGTCGTCCTCCTCTAGATGTCGCGGAATCTGACCGACGAACAATTTGATAACGTCACGATTGTTCGTATTGTTCGCGGCGCTCATCTTAGGCGACGTCGCGGGTATCAGCATAATAATAATGGTGATGTATGCACGGTGGTATAGTTATGTTGTTGTACGTACGAAATCAAGCGCGTTTCTACAGTCTTTGAATGGACGAATGGTTCCTGAACACTTTGGTAGTGGTTTTTGGTTTTTGTGAGGTACGAGATGTGCGTTTCGTGAATACGTTTCACAGAATTTCCCGAAGTAGTAAATGTGAGGTTGTTTAGTGTCAAATAGGTGGCGAATTAACTAGTATTGCACATTAGGTGTTACTCCTAACCTAAAAGAAATTAATCAGTCAACGAACGACGACGACCACAAAGACTGCACTTCCACAACACCAAACCAACACTGCCCGTTGTGTCGGTGTCTGGATCACCCCCTCGGTGCGGTCTTTGCAGTTGCAACGCAACGAACTCCCCGGCATAGCCAATCCTCATCTACCCTTACCCAATAAAGAGGTGCAGAGGGTAGAACCCCTCTGTATAAACGCGGCGTCGTCCGTGCGATACGCAGTGGTTCTGTGAGTCATACGTTCCCGGAGCGTATTTCCCTTCGAACTCCCTCTGTATGCGAGTGTGTATGTACGTGTGCGTTGTGTGTGTGCGGCGTCGACGGAATTGCGTCAATGAAACCCTCGACCCCACCCCCGCCTGTTCCTTCCACCTCCTACGTCCGTCTCGCTCTCTTACGTTGTATAAGTAGTCAAGTGGCTCGGTCGTACGGGGTGACTGAAAACGCGAGTACTGGGAGATAACGCGCTGGAGATGTTCAAAAGCTCCCCGTCCAAGAACATAAGCGAATGAAACGCACAAGGCCGCCGTAATTTCATTTCAATGTCACACGCGAAGGCCCCGATCCGATGTGGTTATAAAAAAAATCAATATCGAGTGGCAATCTTCCCGTTTCCTCTTGTTCTACTTCTGAAGTATTTGGCGTGGTAAACAAGGCAATATTGGAAACAGTAACGCAACAGTGTAACAACGTAACGGATCAAAGATTCCAAACACCATATTTCATGACTTGTTTTTTTTTATTAGTGTCAACCGTTAATTCCATCCGAAATAACTTACTTAAATCCCCAGGACCTGAATTCATATGTATGGAACCATCCTGGCTCAACCCCTCACAATAATCTTTAATTTATGTATATAAAACAAAAACGTTCCAGAACTATGGAAAGTAGGACCTGGTGCTAACCGTCCTACTTTCAAAAACGGCGACGAAACAAAAATATTAATTACATTGGTTAACAAGTTTTTTTGTCCCAAGCACAAAAATGCCTGATTCTCATATACTTTTGCATGCTGAATCAGAATTTCTCCATCACTCTTAGTATTTATGTTCCAGGATAATCGCTTATCCAACTAAAATATGCATGCATAGATATGTAGTATAAGAGAACATGTCTTGACGTTATTTCAGTTGTCGGCTAGAGCTCGGAACTGATCAAGCAGCATGCAATGGTTAATGTTTGAACATGTCTTGACGTGTTAAGACCTGCATTTTCCATTCCTAGATAGCATCTCTTGTTACTTCAGTTGTCGACTAGAGCTCGGTGAATGAACATATACGCTGACGTTTTTAACGTTTTAAAGAGTGTTGCGTTGTGGTGCGTTCAAGCTATTGTAGTGAAACCGCGAACATTTAATTACCTGTAAAAATGCCAAGGAAATGTGTAAACCACTCGAACTCTTTATGCTACATTTGCGGCGAATTGACATTTAAATGTCAAAAATGAGCTTTCACACTCCTTAAAAAGTACTATGAGCAGTATTTCAAATGTAAAGTAGGTGATGAAGACAAAAACTGGGTTCCCCATATTTGCTGTGTTACGTGTGTCAGACTTCTTGCAACGTGGGCAAAAGGTAAACGACATATGCCCTTTGCTACTCTTATGATTTGGAGGGAACCATCAGATCCCATTACCGATTGCTATTTCTGTCTTACAAATATAAGTGGTATGACTTATAAATCCAAACATACTGTAAAATATCCTAATATACCATCTGCAATGAGACCAGTACCTCACAATCCGGAATTATCTGTGCCTAAACCTCCACAAAACATGTCATTAGGCGACGATGAAAACGCTGATTATGCATTTTATATTTTACAGTTTCTTCAAAAGTACTGTGAGTTACCAAATGTGCATATATTTTTAACTTTAAAGAAGATAAGAACAGGACAATCATTTCTTTTACTTGGGGATGATTTTGGCATAAGTAAGGGTTACTCTTCAAAAATATTTACAAAATCGTAGCAACTTGTTAGTAAATATTTGAGAAAACGTTTATTTTCACTTACTGATGCAATAAAAGATTTACCACTAGCTTTCAAGCTCGATACAGAAATGTTTTATGCATTATAAATTGTTTAGCAATTGAAATTCAGATGCCCTCAAATGCTGCTAAATAAAATATTTAATTTCTTGTACTCCTTATGGCGTCATAAATTTCATTTCTACAGGTTTTGGTAGGCATACATCTGATACTACAATTGTATAGCATAGTGGCTTTTTAAATATTTTACTACCAAATGTGTCTATTGTGGCAGATATAAATAGCAAATTAATTAGACAACTGTTTCTTCTAATTCAAAATCCACTAAAGCCGAAATGCCGCAAACCAAAAGAATAGGAGGATTCATGAAGATTATCGACACCTACTATAATTATTAAGAATTGTCATAGGACGTCGTACATGTGTGGGAAATGTGAATTTTTTCACATTTCCAATTCTTTATTATAGCTGTTTGGGATGAAAAAAAGTAGTTCTTTTTGCTGATACAGGTTTTATTACAATATATACTTATGATTTTTAGTAACTTTCTCCCATTTAAAGTTTTTGTCAAGTTTCCTATTGGTGTGGGGAGAAATTGTTTAAAACTTAATATTTAGAAATGCTTCGTTGTTTCATATTATTAACAACGTAGACTCAGCCTATTTTTACTTACTTGAATTTAACATTGCAGGGCTTACAAAACCGATCCGTTAAATACTTGTCTTTTCAGTTAGCTTCTTAATTAATTAATAACTTCCATCCACGTCTGATTTGACCAACAAGGGACTTAAACTTCTAAAGTTTAGATGGGGTCTCCAGGGTATTTTCAGTTATTCTGTTTCAGAATGGCATTTTGAGCATGGATCACATATTTTATTAATGCTTCTTATGTAATTAAATATATTTTATGTTTACAATTATCTAGAATGCTTTGAATTACTTAAAATGTTTGATTGTTAATGCACAGGGATATCAAAAAAATTTTTGGAACATTCACCAATTGCAAAATACTTCACAAAAGCAGTGAACTATTTTCCAGAATCACCAAGTTAATCTTTACTATGTACTAACATAAATACAAGCCCTCCACTTATTCTATAAGTAAACAAAGAAAAATAAAGGGCGTTATTCAAATTTATTTATTGGAAATACAAACTTAAGTGTGTAGGTTGAGCCCATGTTTAAATATTCTTCAGAAAATTGAAGAACATCAGAGGAAATCACAATTTACTTTACAGGATGTAGATCTTGTTCCTTCTATAAAAATCTACCTGTCTAACGATGAAATAAAATTTTCTAACGGCAACCCACAATTGTTATCACGATACGAAAAAGCTGAGTCGTGGACACTCTTGTATTTTTTTGAAACGCTTTGTAATTGTACCTTTCTTTGCTGTTGCAATCTGTTAAATTTCTTTTTTCTCTGACGTATCTGTTAGTATATGGTACTAATCATTGCTGGAGGTGCAAAATAGCTTCCTTACATTGAGGGAATGTGAATGAAAACAGTTATTCAAATCTATTTAAACATTCATTATAGAATCAAGGTAAAACCACAAATTTTAATTAAATTAGTACTTAGAATTAAACTTAATTAATCGCTACTTTCTATTTAAATTTATTTTATACATTACCAACTCTTTCTGTAAATAAGTATTCGTTTCCATTGAAACAAACCGTACTATTTGCTTATTGTATTTGCAAGCCAACAGTAGTTTGCGTGTTGAAGCGAAATTTATTCAAGGCAGAACTATTAGCAGCACTTTGCATTAGTAATTAACGTCCGCCGCTGTGTTTTTTTTTAATATATTAACTTACAAAGCTAATAATAATGCATAATACATAAATGGCACAAAACTATAACACCTGTTATATATACGTATATCGCTCCTATCTTTCTTTTAACTACACTACAATGAAACAATACGGATGGAATAAAGTAATCAAAAAATACCACGGAAATGATTCAAATAATCAGTGGTGTATCACTAATTATTTATTGATGTAATAGAAATTTTGTAAATTGGTTTTTCAGTATTTTATTGCATGATTGGGTCGCTATCGTGCTATCGTATTTACTGGATTTATTACTCTATATGGCAAATATTCTTGTCGACCGATAGCGATATAAACAATACCTGAATTTATTTTTTTAACCCCAATAACTCACATACACAGATGAATTGGAATAAATACCATTCGAATTCCTAACTGCTAATTTTTTAACTGCGAACATCTCTATAACACACGATGTCATATCAGATTTGCTGTTTTTATAAACCGGGAATTCAATTTTTCGTTACTCTCAATATAAAAATTACATATACAGAACTATACAGAACGTTCACAAAACTATTAAGGCCAAGATCACAATGCCGCGATATTTTAAATTTCAGTTAGCACCAACTTAAATTTCCCTCATACTATCAGATCTCTTATGATGTATTGCAATTCCCGTTTGTACCTAGGCTTATAGCGATACGTCATGCCCAACTCGTATTAAAGTACCCTACATTTATTTTAACGATCTTAATCTATAAGGCCAAAGAAAAATGTTTACGAAAATAAACTTTCTAACTTCAAAATGTATGTGGTAAAATGTATTTTAAGTATCTCAAGAAATAAAGCAGGTGTCAGAAAAATCTTTGGACAAGGTTTTTCATTAGTGAAAAAACGGAATATGTTAAGTCAGCCAACAATCGAAGTGTTAGCTTTTATGTGAATTCAAATAATCTTTGTTCCCAGTAAACACTTTAATGTACAGGAGAATCCACGTTGTCATTCGTTTAATGTAAATTTTATATTCGTTTAATGTAAATTTATATTTATTTTATATAGCATCAACTTAAAAAGTATAATTTCATAACCGCAAAATGTCCCTGGATTAGTAAGGAAGTAACTAATGTTTATTTTCCTGGGTTGCATATCCTACACCTTGCACCGCTAAGAGCAACGTCATTATATTTGCTTGTGGCTAAATGTAAATAATAAAAACTAAAAAACAATAAAGTGAAGTGATCAGTAGAGATTGGTTTGATGCGGAATACAGGAGAGAACTGGTACACCATAATAACTCAACATTAGAAGCTCTTAAGGATTTTTTTTGGAAAATCGTATGCGTTACGAACGGGCAAGGAACAACGTCTTTTTAACTTCTTAGTGACTAAGACGACGAATATGGCGGAGGCAGTTTATTATAGATCTAAGGATGGAAATTTAATAGGGGATATCGAGGGAAAATTGGAGAACTTTTAAATGGAGACAATAGGGATGGGTATCGCCACTACCAAATGTACCAAATGTAGTCGCTATAGCACAGGGGAAAAAATACATTGAAGAGCCAACTTAACAAGAAATAATGGAGAACTTAAGAAATAATAAAAACCCAGGGGATTACAGAAGAAATTTTGAAGGTGGGTTCAACTTCTACAAGATAGATTGGTGGAGGTGATTAAGACCATGTGGAGGGAAGGCAGACTGCCTGCAATATGGAAGAATGCCGTCATATATAGCATCTATAAGAAAGAAGATAAAAGTGTGCGTGAGAATTATAGAGGGATATCACTGTTAGAAATAGTATACAAAGTGTTTCCGGTACAACTGAGAAATCACCTAAGCGCCTACGCAGACAAGATAGTGGGAGAATATCAAGGAGGGTTTCGAAGATCAACAGTGGACCAGATCTTTACCATGAAGCAACTCCTACACAACAGCTATGACAAAACCTAGGCGTGCATATACCGTTTATTGATTATAAGCGAGCTTATGACTCTGTGGATAGATGCAAGCTTTTCACTACTCTAGGAAAACTGGGACTACCAAGGAAACTGATAGATCTGGTTAGGATGACCCTTGGCGAGATCCAAAATAATGTGGCGCTGGAGGGAAAATTATCGAAGTCTTTCGTGGTTAATCGAATATTAAGGTAAGGTGATCCCCTGTCCACGATGTTAGTTAACCTGCTGATGGAAAGTATCGTAAGAGAAGTGAAATCAATACGAAAGAGATGATTTACTACAACAGACATCAGGTGGTAGGATATGCGGATGACATCGCACTTATTACAAGATCAAGGAAAGAGTTGGAAAATATCTTTATAAGACTATAGGTCACAGGAGAAAAGTATAGTCTCCGTATAAACGAGGAAAAAACAAAATATTGGGGGTTTAAAGTGAAAGGAGACATACAAGGGCATTATCTGAAGATTAAAATAGAGGATAGGTAGTACAGCTTCCAAAGAATCGTTCAATTCGAGTATCTCGGAGAAACCTGACGGTTTCTCCGGCTGCGTTGAAGATATTAATATCGATAAGGAAATCCCTAAGGGGAGCCGTGCAATGGAATCATTGGCAGCTGTAATGCGGTCCAAAATCATACCACGAGGCACAAAAATCCGGATTTACAAAACGGTAGTCCTTGCATCGGTATTATACGGTAGCGAAGTATAGGTCAAAGAAAAAACAAGGAAATTTTAAAAGATGGGAAAGGAAGGTGTTTAGAAGGACTTTTGATGGGTTCAGGATACGCAAGGGAATTGGAGAAGTAGACAAAGAGAGGAGGTGATGAATATGCACAACCAACCAAACAAGCCAAAAGGTACGGTGTTTGGGACATATTTGGCGAATGGACAGCCACAGGCACGCTAAGAAATCACACCTCATGGAACATGGTGGTAAGGAAAAAATGGGCAGACCAAAAAAGTAGTGATTCGAGGACGTGAAGAAGGATCTGAGGCAAGCAAGAGTCGCGGCATGGGAGGAAAGCGCGAGGGGTATAGGAAAAAATGAAAATCCGTGGTGAAGAGTATCGAAGCCATGGGCCTTTAACCTCTGAAGAGTTGTTATATATATAAAGTGAAATAGCAAGGTTGGGCAATCTTACAATGTTGCCATTTTAAAACTATTAGTGCCGTGTCGTGAATGAATTTGTATAGTGATATCAAAGTTTCATATATTACATCATTGCAGCTTTCCTTGTATGTAGTTTAATAATATGCTAAAATTTTTGGAAAATCAATGACGAGTTATAGGTATTAAGCAATTGTATTCATGAATAAGTTTGTGCAAAAAATTGTGCAATATATTATTAAAAATGTTATGGTATCCTTCGAGTTAGATGTAAAAGCTAACTTATTGCAAAAGATACTTGCAAATATTCTTTCTTTTACGAGTATCTTATATACGAGTACTGCTATTCATACTGCTTACAGAACGAGTTGTTGTCAAAAAATATTCTGGCGGGAATTTCGTTATTGAGCAAAACCATTATTTCTTAGATAAATTATAGTTTACTTCCCCATACAAAACGAATTAAGGAGTCGTTATGTTGCCTGCTAACTTTAAATTGAGCTGAATCCTATTAATACAAACTACGTTATTTCCTTGTAGACAGATTTGAAATAGTAAATTTGGGACTTGGAATAACAAAAAATCTAAATGAATATAGAGGAAAATTGGTTACTGCATCTTTGTTTTCATTCTTGCTCAGCATCCAACGTTCGTCACCCCTCTCTCCTCTACCTTCCTAGCCCTACTTCCAAATATCCTAGTGGCGAAAAACGCACGCGTGGCATTTTCTTTTTCCTCTCGGTGTGCGTACTTCGCACTCGATGACGTCACGCACGGTTCAGCGACCGAAAATCGGATGCACCCCTCATCTGGCGCACGATAAGTATCCGACTAGGGTAGTAAGAGGGATGGCTAGGGGCATCAGATGCACGTACCGAATGTTTTTGGGGTGATGGAGAAAGAAGAAAAGCTAGAAAACAAGTTTTACTATTATCTCACCCCTTGCAATCCCCGTCTAACTATTCGAGTCGTTTTTGTAGTTGATACAACGGATCGTATCTTTTATGTATGCCTCAGAACTTGATCAGAACAAATTATAAAATTGCTACTTTAGTGGAAAAAGTTTTATTAATTCAGTTAAATTTCGAAACCGCTATTTTCCCCGACAGGATATTTCATCGTACCCCCGCCCCATCCCAACTGAAACTAACTAAATCACAATTCCGGAAGCGGAATTACAAATATTGCTGACGTGGCACTTTGATTTCGGCACGCTTCTGGACTCGATACAATAACTCCGATTGCACGTTTATATATCTGACTGGCGTGGCGTACGATTATGGCCGAAAACGCTGACAACTAACATTTATTTCCGTACCGACGAGATAAATAGCCCTTCCCGTATCCCCGCCTCTGCCCGGTTAATGATTTAAATATGTAAATACACGTCACTAGTGTTAGGATCGGAACTAGATTCTTGTTGTATATTGGGTACATTCGGAGTTATTTTGATAGAGTAAATGTTGTAGATGCACGAATTTGTTGTGTATTTGGTTATTTAATGGAACAGTACGGGTAATTTTGGATTGTGAAGTTAATTTTGTGCTCGACTGTTGAAATGCATTTTGGATAAACAGTTTATATACAGGCTGTCCACGAAAAAATCAAAGGCCCAAACGTTATCGTGGTACATCATTGTTTTGCATATAACATAAGTCTCTAAACGAGGTATCACTCAACCCCTAGTGTAATTCAAAGATTTTGCGATTGTTACCTCTGCGGCTAAGGAGTTAAAGGCATGAAGTACATTAACTCCCCAGCAGACGTCCCTCCTCGACCAAAAACTGATTACCCCTTTAGACTACAATAGTAGCTGGCATTACACACGTCAATAGTAAATAATACAGGTACTATCTGCAGACAAAAATTAAGTTAATGTGAAGTAATCAGTGCGATTTGTGGGAAATTGCCTTTCTTTTGATTTATTGTCGTCAGCTTGTTTGTATTATAAAAGTCAGTTAATAATATCACCTGGTGGTGACTAATATTGCTAGAACTATAGCAATGATCAAAAATGATCGATCATATAGTGACGCTGCCCAAATGTTTGGAAAATCAAAATCAACCATTCAGCGTTGTGCAAGTCGTTGAAGGCAAACCGGGCAGTATACAAGAAGAAGAGATCAAGGCAGGAAACGTTCAACCACAGCTGTAGATGATCTATTTATAGTGTTGCAAACAGTGCGAAATAGACGCCGAAAACGGCAGTTCAAACAAGAACCGTACTGCAAGGTGGTTGTTGAACCAACATACTACAAGACTACAGAGACGTCATCGTGTAACGCGACTAGAACATCGAGAACATCGAAATTGTAATGATGACCAGTGGGGTAAAATTTTGTTCACGAACAAGAGCCGTTTCTGTATAAATTCAATTGACAACAGGGAGAGAGTGTATCGGCGACATGGAGCACCAAATGCACAATGTAATTTTGCTCATACTGTATCCTTTGGTGGAGGTTCAATTATGGTGTGAGGCGGCATATGTTTGAGGGCACGTGCAGCGTGATTGATAGTGGAGCGTTAACAGCAGATAGATACATTAGAGACATTTGGTACGTTTTACCCCATATATTGGAGAAGATTTCATCCTAATGCAGGAGAATGCTCGCCCACACGTAGCCACCTGTGTAACTGAGTTTTTAAACCGAGTAGGTTTAACAACAATGAGTTGGTCACATGTTGTCCAGACCTGAACCAGGTCTCTTTGCCTAAAACTACCAGGTATTGTTATTCATTATTAAACAGATAACATACTTCCAAACTATTTATTTCTCATAGACGGTATAAGAAAATATTTCACCATAGATTTAATTTAAATGACTTAATTTTAGATTACTTGTTCAATAATCAGCAAATAAAAATGTTTATATTTTTAATGAATTCAATTCCTTTGTAGACAGCTGCGGTAATTGTGGTCACCTTCTCCATATATTCAATCAAGAGAATGCCCTCACTATCCCTAAAAAAGTGTCACCATCTGCTTCCCTGCATATGCTTGTGTGTTTACTGTGTCTTTACTGTGGTGGAGATCCTTTGCATTGAATCTTGTTTTATTGGGTGAACCCAATGGAATACGATTTATCGTCTGTGCAATTTTGAAGTAAAGGTCTTCTTTGCGAGATAAAGCACCATATTTCGCAAATTTCTTGCCTGTCAGAAATCAGGATTTACGAAATCCTGCCCGCTGGCATTCCAAAGTTCTCATGCAAAATTATCAAGACGGATGCTTCGCATATTCCTATTTCATTTGAGATAGCCGAAACCTTGATTCGTCGATCCATTCACATCAGTTCTTTAACTTTCTTCATGTTTTCTTCGGTCCTTGCCTACACAGCTTTTTTACTTTTAGGGTCATTTCGAGTGGATCCTCTACCACATTTGAACTGCTTTGTCCGGAATTTCATTTGAAAATAATGTTCACCATTTATATCAGTCATACGTTCCCGCATAATTTTTGGTTAATTGCATTCTTTTATCAATTGTTTTATTTATTTAAATCTTCTATGCTATAGCTTCAAATCACTCTCTTGCACTTATTTCAGCGCGCTTACAGCTGCACAAAAAACATTAAAAAAATTCGATATACACAGAACTTGACGGATAATCGTTAAAAAGTTGCAGCAATTTGATAGGGAACAATTGGTATGACAGCACATTTTTTTCATGGCTATGTAGATTTCATTTTAGTCTCGTATCAGTGACCAAAGTGTGAATCTTAGACCATATATATTACATGGATAGACCTATACTTCCCAAGTGTGTTTAATTGATTGGGGATTGGAACATATTGCCTCAAAAATGATCGATAGTCTAATCAGAAGTATCAGAAGACGAATGACTACAGATGTAAGGGCTCGTGGGGGAACACGCCATTGAAGCAAACAAAGAAACGAATTAAATAACTGAACAAATTCAAAGTGTACAATAAAATTGTTCCGTTTGATACCAGTATTTTATTCGAGTCTGACATATTCCAGCTTGTTATTTGTTTTTCTTTTTATTTTTCAACAGCATTCGCAATAGCACCACCTTTGCAAAACAAATTCCAATTACTCAACCTAACTTTGTATAAAGAGATTACCTTAGAAATATTATCAATTTATATATAATGGCGAAAATAATTAGATTTTATGTCTCTTCCTTTTAACTTGCCGGTGTGTGTATATATGTACATAATGATATGATCTTTTAGGTCATCATAAAATTCGTTAATGCACTAGGTTTGTATTCAACGCACGCGAACGTTAAACTATTTTCATGCTAAATTGAATGCCTATAGGATTACCTATACGAATTTTCTGTGAATTGTTATTGGAATTTCTCTTAATATTTCCGGCTCAGCGGATAAAGGCGAACTCTGTTGTGTAGGGAGTGTTATTAAATCAAAAAAAAATTATATATTGCAAATAAACAAAATTTTCTTCCTGGAACCAGTGCTCTGTAAGACACAAAAGAGTGATACAGCTCTTGATCAAGAAATACTTGAAGTTCCTTCATTTTATTATATAATTACTCTATATTCTGGTACAGCACCTTAATCTTCACTGAATCTGTAGTGATTGCGAATGTTTTTCTGTAAGAAACATTCTCTTTTGTTCCTTAGTACACTGAATTACTTCCAACAGTTGTCTGCAAATATACTTCTTTGATAGATATTTCAAATTAATACATTTGACAGCATCCATTGTGTAGGCGTCAATCCCCATCATATTGTTGATACAAAATGTATACAGATGTCCATACTTTTGGGTTAAATTAAAAAGACTACAATTCAGTTGTTCTATGACTATGCTTAATTTTTCATTGTAACATCTAAACCGAATTTTTCTAATTATTAAGTTTGTAATTAGTCGCCTCCATGAGTCCCCCATTAGAGTTCAATACGTGAGTAAAATTTTCAGAGCTGTAACAGTCCTTGATGACATTAGTACCTTCCACGATTATATTCAGCTAAATCTTTACAATCGTTGAGATATGCAACTACCGAATTTATCTAAAAAAAGTTATGGCGCTGAATATATTGGGATTGTCTGTTAGGCAATTAAACATTTGTTTATTTATATTATCAATAGGAACAACCAGGCATCGAATATACGTCATAACCATATTTTAGGCACTTTAACCTTTACACACCCATAAAAATTCACTCTTACTCTGTAAATACAATCGAAAATCCTGCACCCTGTCGCCTCAGGCGACACTCACGAACATATTAAATAACAAAATCGCCATTCCAGTGTCCCAATTCCATTACGCAGGCGAGTCCCAATACCCCAAAGTACTCCTACACAGGTAGAGCAGTTCATACCCATACCCGATATATTAAAACGAAATCATCGCAGCGGAGAACAAAGACTCGCACAGGGAATGAATGAGCATCCAGGAGCAGTGTAGGAGGGGAATGGACAGATATGAAAAAGGGTTTGGAGGAAGAGAGAAACCGAGTATAGGCGCGCAATATCCGCAACATTTCCCTTTTGACATTAATTTACATCTAATGCTTATTCTACTTCGCCAACGGCACGTGCTTCGCGATTTCGGATCCATTTTCCATTACTGGGGAAACCCCCTAGAGCATTACGCATCCGATAACGCGATGTCGGAGTAAAGAGGAGGATGGATAATTTGTGGTTGGGCTACCTATAGTTACGGTCAAAAGAATTTTTGAACTTTGTGAGGATTCTCATTCAGAGTTCAAAGAATAATCGAATCTTTTACTATTACTAGTACACTGCCTAAATAAAAACCGAAAGCCTTTAAGTGTTGCAGAGAATACAGGGTTTTGGAAAAGTTGGTAGTATCAAAGACAATGATTTTACAAGAACTGGGAACTATGTTAATCTAGAAGTTTTATTTGGATTGATTGATCCCTAATGCAGAGACAGGTCTTGAATATCCCTTAACACTGCGGCCTTCCGAACAGATTCTGAATAATAAGTACCAAATTAAATAAGCTATACTTTAATATCTGTTTTGAAGTTCAACGTCTCGAAAAACAAATATCAAAAGGCTGTACGCACTGGTGTGGCCAAAATTATTTAGATATCAGCGGTAGATTTGAGAATATTTATAACTTGTTTAGAACTTACACATTATACTAATTTGCTAAGCAGATATTTAAGTAAAACGGAAGAAAATCGTTTTACATCAGGTGTCAGGATGGATATCTCGATGTTTGGTAGAATGTTTGTAAAATAGAATATTTAGATAACGGTAGCACAGAATGTCAACATTAAACCCTTGTTAGATGATTATTATGCATGATGACATTGAAGACCCGATTGCACATCTTCCTCCATTTTCCTTTATTCTTTGTAAATATTTGCCCATCCAAACTTTCCCATATACTGCAAGCCTCTCTACGTTGTCTATAAACTTTTGAAACAATATTCTACATATTTGGAATTGATATCATTTGGTGTATCAGTCCGTTCTTCCTCTAGCACCATGCACCATGTTTTTGTGTTCTCCTATCTATACCGAAATTATATATTTGTTTTATACCCCAAATGTGTGGGTGTTTCTTTATTCGTACATTGATCCAAATACCAGACTGATATCTGCTGCGCGTAGTCATATATTGTTCTCCTCGCTATATTTTTAATACTAACAATAAGTTAAATGGGTTTATTAACAGTGAATTTCCTAGCAAAAAACCTTTGTTACTTCAATTCCTTCTCTTGTCTGCCCACTTACTAACCTTATAGCCTATCTCACAATCAATTACAGCTGTTCTTAGTTAACCTACAATCTTTGTCGATACTTGACTCAGGCTTTCTTCCCTTTCTTGTGATGGTGTCGAATATTTTCTTAAAATCAAGAAAGGCATATATGGAGGCAAATTTTGATAGATCCAAAATTTGTTTTTGCAGTGATGTTGACTCTATAAACTCGTCTAATCTTTTCTTAATAGCTTATTAATAACAATTTTGTATTCTGTATTCACTACCAGTTTCATTTTTGTATATTTAGCGCTTAGGCTAGGTACCCCGGATGTAGTTCTAAAATTACACATACTAAATTATAATTTAATCAGCCATTTTCTATTGACTTATAAAGTAGTGAAATGGCTGCCGCGTTTGTGCTGACATACCCTGACCCTTTTGATCAAATTTTGGAGGACTTTTTCCAAAATCGATTGGCTCAATTTCAGCAATAACGCGTCGGATTTTTGTTACAAAACCCCAGAGGAAAAAATCCCACAACGTCAATTCGCAAAATTTGGGAGACCAATTAACGTCCCCACTTCTTGTAATCATTCGACCAGAAAACGTTGGCTTAACAACTTTTTTCTTGCTGTGGCATGTGGCACCATCCTGTTGCAAACACGTTTCTTCGGGGTACATATCGTCCAATTGATCCCACAAAAGGTGCGACATCATATCACAAAATCGTACTTCATTTACAGTTAAAGCTTGGCCAAACTCATTCTCAAATAAGAAAGGCCCACTGACACTTCCAGCCCATTATCAACAAACAGTGGCTCTTTGTGAGTGCATCGATTTTTCATGAATAGCACGTGGATTCTTATTGGCCCAAATCCAACTATCCAACGCGGTAGAGTTATTTGCCCAAAACCGAACTAGTTTCCTCAATTTGTTTAATTAATCTTCGAAGGGTAGACTCATTAAGTGATTTATGAATACCAACAATTCCATGCATATTTCGAACGAGTTAAATAACCTAATTTTCTCTTCCTTAAGATATCTTCCTAAATTATCACCAATATATAAAAGCATTTCACTTATTGTTATATTGCCTTCAGAATTTCCTTTTGGTAAAATTTTACGAGATTTCACGTATCGGTCTTTTCTCTTTTCACCCACGACTATACCGAAAAATTCCGCGTGCGTGCATCGGGGTTGACACAAGAGGAAAAAAAATGTTAAGAGATCCACACTCGACTGACTTTCTATGTAATTTCCTCTCCGGCGGAGACAGACGGTTCGCATCACAAATAGTCGACACTAACAGGATAAAAAAAATCCAAGAGAGAGCAAAAACTCGACTCGTTGATCCGAGTTTGATTATCATTACGTCTCGTCTCACCGATTTCCCTCCATCGTGATTTTCTCACTGAAACACCTCCGTGTCACTTCCACCAAACCGCGGTCTGATGCAATATTACCATTTCAGTTATCTTACAATGTCATTCGTGGAGAATTTTCTAACCTATACAAGTTTTACAACTGCTTATCGGTGTCGCTCGATGTATAAGGGTGTTGATTGATAAATATGTACTTTGTGAGAAGAACCTTTGGTCGGTAGTATCAAACGTCAAATGTCAAGCACAGAGTTTTAGAAGACATTCAGGAATTTGAGGATAAATTCTTGCATTCACTTTCATTTTGTACGAACAGTATGTAATTACAAGCACTATGTAATTACAAAATAAATAAAAGAAATCGGGGAGTCACTCATAAATCTCTACTGATTACTAAAATCAAAAATCAAAAGAATACATTTGGTTCAAAAACAATTATTGAATACAAAATACAAGAATAGTCATGAGAAACTAAGAACAAAGTTTGGTTAAGTTATGGCACAACTTTGGAAAGAGCATTCCTAAAAGATACCATTTAAAAATTATTTTGGTATAATATAATATATACTCAAACATTTTCGTTTGAAGTTAAAAGGAATCTACAAAATGTTCAATTGTAATAAATTCTGATTTCACAAAACATTGAATCCAAATACAGATCGATGTGGAGGAATACTTCAATGAGTACTTCAAATGATTTACAAATAAAACACAATAAACAGTGGAAATCTTCACTATATTAACCAACTAAACGTAACAATTGTTTCACCAAACATTGGCTTCATCAGACTAAACTAAATAACAAGTATTTAGTTCAAAGAAATTTTTCTTGTTTAGAACGTATAAAGACGTGTCTTAGAAATACAATGTCCCAAGACAGACTTAACGGGTTAGCTAAATTATCAATAGAAAAAGAATTAATATCTAATTCTAGTAAAAACAGTCAATTTTACGATGACATTGTTAATAGATTTGCTAACTTGAAGGATAGACGTATTAATTTGATATATAAAAAATAAATTTTAAATTGGGTATTTAGGGCTATTGGCGATAACTTCCCAAACAAAAAAGTCAACGCGTTTTAAGAATAGTACCTCAAGGGCGACGTGGAAATCTATTAAACTTCTCTTTGTGATCAAAAAATTTTAAGCCGTTGCAATCGCCTCATCTGGCAAATTACCCAAGAGCCGCCACTGTTATACAATGAATCTACAAAATAATGAAACCCACGTGACCTCTTTTAGGTATGCAAGTTAGCAGCATGGCAATATTCAAAAGTAAAATTCCTGTACAGATTTTCATGTATATATATTGACAGATAAAATTTGATAGGTTAGGTTTTTAGCGTTCTAGACAGAAATATTAGGAATATTTAATTTGTTGCCAACTTATAATTTACGTCATGTTACATTAGAGGTCACGTGGGTTTCGTTACTTTGTAGATTCATTGTGCATCTTAGTTTATGATAACCTCACATTTTCCATGGATGAAATTATTTATTATTTTAATTAGTTGTCTCTATTGAGATAAATTTTAATTTTCCGCTATTTCCGGATATACTATTGCTCCTGTGTGATACGTATGCTAATCGCAGCGCCCACTAACGTGAGTAAAGTATAGTAGAATTTATATCTATTTGAAATAAAAAAATATAATCCATTCCATTTGCTTTTCCGCTACGATACACTCACAATCGGTCCACGACGCGATAATAATTTCACACACTTTCCAAATTAAAATTGAGTCCGCACCCCACATCCCTTATCGTAAAAATTTCACCAGTATATTTGCCTTGCACAAACACCGCTCCTAACAATTTCATATTTACCGATGTTTGTTTTGGCGATAGGGATATGTGCGCTACACAAATACATATATACATACAAATGGATATTATGTACATAGGCATAAAGGCCGAACATTCAACATACACACATAACCCACTGCACAGATTCGAACTCAGATTCATCAGCTCAAGCGCTGAGCTGAACAAACACTAAGCTTAACTGTATTATATATTTTTTTGAGTTATGAGTTCTGTTGTGCGCTATTTTTACGTTTATGCATGCGACAGATATATAATCGTGGCCTGGCGCATTTTGTTTTATTTTTTGTACAATAAAAATGGTGGGAGAATATTTTTGGAAGAAAAATTTGAAATGTGAGTACGTTTATTATTGATAATAATTTATTTATCTCAAAAAAATACATTGGGAAATCTAGTGATTAAAGCTAGAACTCCGAAAGATCCGTTAAGTTGACTACCACACTTCTGATTTTTCAAAATCAGAAAAAGCATATCATTTACCGCTTTCTCCGTTTTTGAAATATTCCCGATTAAAAATGGGAAATCCAATTTGACTTAGCCACCTCACTTTCAATTTTCAAAATCTGATTATGCCATCGTTTCGTATTGATTTGTGCTGTAAAGATCTCATTCTGTGCTTTTTTTGTTCTCGAGATATTTGCGATTAAAGAGTAGTTAGCAATCTACCTTGACGTAGAAGTCGGCTTGCCCACATTTAAGCGGGAATATCACGAGAACGGAAAGAGCACAAAATGAGACCTTCACAACACAAATCAGCACTAAACGAGCACAAACCGATGGCATAGTTAAATATTGAAAAACCGAAGGTGACGAACCTAACGCTAAACAGATTTCGAAACTGTAAAGATTAAAATCTCAGCAACAATTAAACTGTCCTTAATAGTATTTCTTGGCAGGGGACGATTTATTTTATTTATCGTAAGTCAAAAAATGGTTAAGGCTTTTAACGTCTCCGTTTTTGTTAATAGTAGGCTATCTCGAGTAGAAATACTAGGAAGGCTTAATAAACTGATGCCTAATACTGGGAAACCTTTCAGCTATAAAGAAGCGGTACTTGCTGAAATGGTCCACTATAGGCTTATCGCAAGGTATGTGGAAAGTGTTGGGGGTTATCCCAAAACTGATTCACTTTATATGGTGGTAGTGCGCCTAAGCATCATCTACGGGGCATTATCTTAGTGACGAAAACACAACAAGCTACGGTCACAGCAAAACTCACTTGCATACAAAGGATGGCGTGCATAGGAATTACGGAAGCAATTTTTTCCAACCCGCCTTTGGCATTAGAAACGCTTCCAAATCTCCCGCCCCCGCATATCGTTTTGGAAAAGGACGCCAGATTAACCACATTTTGCCTCTGGCATATAGCGAATCAATCGCCGCGTTCTCCTGTATTCTTGATAAATAAGCTGCTGGTTATGGTTATCTCCGACGGCATGCTGGGAATGCCGACTAACATGATGTACGCACAACACATTATTCACCACCCCTATCCAAATAGAGAGGAATGGAAATTGAACGAAACCAAATTGTTACAAGCGGACACCTGCTGGGTTACAGATGGATTGATAATATAGCAGGGCGTTGGTGCAGGAATATTCTGTCGTAATCCGAGAGTTGAAAAACACTACAACCTCAAACAACACGCAACGGTTCTACAGACTGAAACCTATGCCATTGAGATGCGTGCAAGAGAAGTTTATAATAAATACCTCATACGCAAGTTAATCAAAATTTTCAGTGACAATCAGGCGATATTGAAAACATTGGAGGCACACAAACGCAACTTTAAACTGATCTAAAGCGGCAAAAACATTAAATACAATAGAAGCGGTTAACAAAGTAATCCTAATCGGGGTTCCAGGCCATTCCCTCATTCAAGACACAAAGATAGCAGGCACCCTTTTCAAAAAAAGGGTGCTGCGGGGCTTCTGGGGTCCAGAACAATCATGCAATTGACATATCAACTTCGATAGCCAAAGAACAAATTACTTCAATACTGGAGCAATTCTCCTGGTTTGATACACGCGAAAGAGTGTCTTCCACCAAATCATCTCAGAACTGGAGAATTACTCGAACTAGTGCGTAAGAAGGTCAAAATAATTACTTCTGTTTTTACAGGTCACCGCAGGCTGAGAAAGCACGGGCTGTCGGATGAAACGGAATGCCGACTACGTATGGAGGGCGAAGAAACAATGGAACATGTTATATCCCACTGTACAGCGGCCACCCGAATCAGATATTTGGAAAGGAGTTTCTGATCTACCTTAAGGGCTGGAACTTGTTTGATGAACACTAGGATGCCATCCATAATAGGACCTAGTAGCCGCAATAGAAGGGACGATTAATCGAACCTGGTAGATGACATCGCATCAGCAAATAAGGACAGCGCACATATCGTTCATTTTTTATTTACAATTTGTTCCATTTAACCAACTCCCACAGAGATTCCAATGGTGAACAAACTCTATGGTCCAGCCTTTATATACCTTACCTCACACAGTCACAACATCGTTCAGTTTTTTGAAATAAAGATTTAAGTCTGTCCCTAGAAGCAAAACCCCCCATAGCGCCTATTTGCATATCATCGCCAACCCAAGTGAATTCGGACATTTCGGCTGTCCTTTAGTGTACAGTTTAATAGAAAATGCCACTAATTTGGAAAACTAATTGACTTCGACTCTTTACCTAAGCATGTCACCCTGTATGTTTGTCCCGTTGCATTGTTTCATGCGAATTTATCGATCACTCCCATTCCGGTCAACAACAACAAGGACGGGTCATTCCGTCCTATCTGTGTAGGTTCACAAATTTAATTAATACTGCATTAGGCAGAGAGAGCCAGAACGGCCCGGTCGTTATCTGCGACGAATAATTCACATATAAACAAAATTTAATTAAAACGCGAACAATCGAATTCGAGGTTTTCAACACCCACCGCAAACCGAACGCACGCAGGAATATATATTTGAACACGTGGACGACAATAGATCTCCGCCCGACGCTAAAACCACATTTCGGTTGTTCATTATTCAGTAGTAGTGATCGTAACGAATACACTTGAAAGAAAAACTAGATACCTTCTACCGAAATGTCAAGCCAAGATTCTATTAGAGAATTTTTATAAAAGAGGTATATAATATATATACTTTTTTTAAATTAATTATGGCATTTTGAGATCATAGCTGCAGTCGTTGTAAACATAATTAATCGAAGAACTAGTACGATGAAAGAAAATATGGTTGTGAATCAAATGAAGCATTAAATACTGGGACACTCATTTCACATCCCGGCGCCTATCAGAATGACTAACAGTTATAACACAACGCAATAGGAGGTCAATTCACACTAAAACTATTGTTTTAATGATTAGGTCGTATATGACTTTGTTGTTGTAACAACACGTTTAGTGTTTCTGAACGCTTATTTCAGGATTTGTTATGAATTTGGTGATTTTGTGAATTTAAGTATAATAAGCACTTTGAGGTTGAGGGACAAACTTAAAAAGAAAATATTTTTATTCCGTGTTTTCTCGATCTTATTCATACCTAATTAACCCAATAATTATAAGTCTGAATTTAAAAAACAGGGAACCTGCAATCCATTTCACATACATTTTATACAGAAATGCAATTAGCAAATAAAAATACCGGGAAACATTTAGTTGTGAAGCAAGATCTTGACCTGAGGGGAGAATTCTTTTAGTTATGTTAACGTAAATTCGTTTAGTAGGTTTGAGCAGTAAGCAAAAATGAGCGTCGATGGATTAGAACGGACGGCAAGGAGAAGTTAAGTTGGCTTTGACGTGATGCGGATATGTTTTTTTTTAGTTTTTTAGAGAAGCAGTGTGGCCATATTGGGCGATTTATTAGGAAAAGTTGTGGCTAGAAAATCGCAAGTCGTGTATTGGGCGATTTTCTGATTCAATACTTAAATACTCAAAATTTTAGTCTCTGCTGACACCTATTTCATTTCTGACCAGTTATCGTTAAATATTCGTAACATAAAATCAGCGGGGTGCACTAATGCACTAGTATACCTTTAGTGTAAACCTGTAAACCAGGGGTTACTCGACCAATAGAGGGCTCTGAGTGTAAGATTCTAAAAGTCTGGATATAGTATTTTAAATTTATATTAAAATTCCTTTAGTTGTTAGTAGTTCTTTTGGTTTTTACTTGTTTAATCATTATCGTTATTTTTATTGTGTATTTCTTCTGTAAATATTGACGTGTCCCGAATTAATTATTATTTTGCTAATGCACGTCGAGCTAAAAATGATGCATGGCCAGATACCTGGACCCCGCTGTATTTTTTAGTGTAATTATATTCCTAATGGCTATGTTTTTGTTGAGTGGCGTAGATTAATGTTACAGCGAATTGTTTTCCTTGAAAGCCTTTAGTCGATAAGTTGCTATTGTAGAAGTCAGTACGTGAATAAAATTATCGTTATTGTTATATTGTGTTTGAAAAATAAGTGGATTTAACAATCTAACAATAGAATTTTGGTTGGCATTATGCAACCTGCCAAGTTTGAAATATATGAGATTTGGCGCGGTAATCTGTTTAGTTGGGTTCGCAGACCACTAGAGGCATAGGCACACAATTTTAAGGTTAAACACCCCATTTGCCCTTACTATATTATCTCTGCATAAAATGAATGCCTTGAATTGAGATAGTAAGAACGCTTTATTATCGACATTACTTATTTCTGCTACTACCTGCTATGTGATGTGATTGGTTGAATTTCATTAAAAAAAAGTTTGATTCGTTACGGTTCAACGTAGATTGAACTCTTCCATCGTCATTTTATACAATCTTACATCGGCTATCTTTTTAGTGTTTGTGAATATCTACACAAAACACTGTGTATTATAAAGTAGTTTTATTTATGGTAACGAGTTATTTTCTGCAGCATATAGTTTTGATGGAACTACTTAACGACGTATAGAATTTACCGCCTTTATGCAGTAAAATTTTCAGTTTAGGGAAAATTTAAATTTTTAAAAGTATTTTATAAAATTACAAAGGTTACATACAATACAATACATATAATATTTTATTTGAAAAAATAATACAGATTTGTCACTTCCACATATAGACCGAATCAGGAATGTTTGTAGTTACGTCAGATTTGTTTATGACATATCTACTATCTATCTATATCTAACTAGTGCAGACATATGTTATATACTTTTATCTCGCTTGGGTATACGTTTGCTTCCAGTTTACGAGATATTAGGCTTGTCTTTACTTTACCGATCGATTAATGACGTAAATACAAACATTCGTGATTTTAAGTTTAGGTGTATTAGCATGCAAAAACATCAGCTGTAGTTACTTCTTTGTCCCTACATATACAGATTTCATCTTCCTTATTACACATCTACATAAATGAAATTTAAGTCTAGTAAATCTAGTAATCATCAACATAATAGACTATAGAAACAATTAATTAATATATCACCGGCAGTTTCAAATAATTTAATTTAATATACCACTGCAATTGTTTGGCCACACAATTAGGATCATAAATATATAATAGGTACCTTGCTTATTACTATTACAGGCCAAAATGTTGTTATTTTTACAGGAGAATTGCATCTTATATTCTAAGGTAGATCTCAAGGTCACATTAAAAAGTGAATTATAGCACAAATTCTTCAAACAAAATCACACAGACCTTGCACAGGCCAAGCTCGATTCTGAGATGGTCGAACAGTAGCACTACAATCCATTCCTAACGCGCCAAGAGGGCCGAACGTGAGCGGTAAACCAAAAGTAGATAAGAAAGAGAATGGGGAGGAAGCATAAAAGAAACGTAGTGGGAGTGGAACACGCGAAACTCGAAGTATGAGGAAAGAGCCGACCCATGGACAAACAAGAGCCACCAAATTTAATTAAAAGGATTCCTAGAATTCGCCGAGTGAGACTCCACAAACGCATACCTATAGGCTTCGAGAAGAAATTCTTTTTCTGTAGATCCCGGGGTTTAGATGTGAGTTTTGTTTTAGTAATTGAAAGCATTAGATTGATATACAGAATTTCAGAAAAGAAGTAAAGAAAATAATATGTAATAGCTGTAATCACATGCGATCGAAAAGTTTTAATGCACAGGTGATCTATCTGAACCCATTCACGATATTTTTTTTTAATTCACTCGCGCCGGATCTGTACGAAACGTAAATGGTCGACGTGACGCTACACAATATTCATACAATGTTGTTAGATGTGACCGCAATTTTGTTGCGACTGGGCAGAACGCAGGAGCACTGAGGGATGGTATTTCTTGTGAAGTTAATATTTTGCTCCTTACTCCTTTAATTAACCTAATGTAAGTTAGACTGAATCGTATTTTTCTTGCCAATTATTTGCTTGCTTCCGAATATACCTCAGAACGTTTGCGAAATGTTTCTGGATGCCATGGAAGTTGTTATCGCTGGTAAACCGGTTTTGTCCCGTGGGTGATTTCAATCTTCGTTATTATTACGATCATGTGCATCGTAATATTTGCAGTCCACTCATTACATTCTTTCTCGATTTCTGTCGTTCATTGGGTGTAAAGCAATTTAACACCATTTTAAATAGAGAAAATACACTCCTGGATTTAGTTTTGTCTAATCTTGATTCCAGAGTGAGTGTCGAACATGAGAGCCGCCTCTTAGTGCCAGAAGATGTGTACTATCCATCTCTATGTATCCTTGGAATTTAGTCTCTTCAAAGACCTACCAGTTTTCTTTCCAATGCCATGACTCTACGATATAGTTTGCGCAATCTTTATGAGGATATGTTGGTAATCGATTGGACTTTTCTGGATAACTGTGCTGATGTTAACACTGCGGTTGATAGATTTTATACATTGCTTTCTTATCTATTGGATAAATCGGTAACCAAAGTTCTTGCCAAGTAAGTCGCATTGTCCTCCTTGGTTCTCACCTGAATTAAAAAGAAATTTGAAGATCAAGGAACTTTACAGGCGAAAGTGGATCCCTTCAAAAATTCCTACATATTATGATGAATTTCGTGGACTGCGATCTTTAGTTAAAAGCCAAATCTCGAGTGAATATATGTCTACGGTACAAATGCCGAGATAGCGCAATAGTAAGAGCGCTAGGCATCCGTCCTGGATGTTGATGGTTCGAATCTCCACGCTGCAATCGATTTAAAAAAAAAGTCGATTGCAGCCGGTGATCGGTACCTCTCCTGGTATCCTTCAGTGCTGGGACAAAAATCGGCACTGCTGCCCTCACGGCGAGGACACGCAGTAACAAGTCATACACTACACACACACAAAGTACACACGCAGGAGGTAGCACAGAGGGCCCAATTGCGTGACCCAAGTGCGTGCGGCCTACGGCTCCCTCCCCACCTACAGACTTTATCCTTTTATGTCTACGGTACGCAGGTCGCAACTTTAATAAAATCTGATCCAGAGCAACTATGGAGTTTTGTCCATGCCAGGCGCCGTACGTCACGTATTCCTGGTCGTCTATTATAACGGAGCTGATTTGGATGATCCGAAGGAAATTGTGAATACCTTTGCTCATGTGTTTTCCGAAGTGTATTTACCGAATACTGGACTGAGTTTGTTTACCACTCTCCCGCAACTTGCGACATTCGGTATTCATCCAATCTCTGACGATGATGGGTGAGGACCTTATACCAAGCTTTTTTATTAGAGATGCTCGCTTTGTTGTAAGTGATGATTTTGGCTTTTCTAGACAAATGGAAGCGTTCGCGAATTGTTGCAATTTATAAAGAGGGCAATCATGCTTTACTTCCGAATTACCGACCCATATCTATTTTAAATACGTTTTCTAAAGTTTTCGAACAATACTTGTACAACTAAGTTGCCATCATCAGCAGAAAACCACAAAGGAAAAAATATAATGTCAAGCGTAGCACTCCGAGAACAATCCTGTTCTTAGAACGCCACTATCAAACATTACTCAACAAGGTGGTAAGGGGTATTTTTTAACTTAAATTTATTTTAAGCCACCGTATCCTATACCTAACCTACAGCTTTTGTCATTAGTAAGTTGGAATATGCTTGTGTTGCTTGGTATCCCTTTTATGCGTCTCAGCAACTTCCTATAGAGCGTATTCAGCGTCGTTTCCTAAAGTTTTTGTCCTGGAAGATGTATAGAGTCTATCCAAATTGAGATGTATCCTACAAAGATCTACTTTCAAGGCATCAAGTGCTAGCAGCGGAGTGATAGCGTAATCTCCATGCGATAACTAAGTTGCGAGTTAATAGAGAGATGTGTAATCGTGTGATCCATATCGACGCCGATAAGGATCAAATTTTAGATAGCCACGAGAAACCATTCGCAGAGTATAGTACCATTGGATGACAGCTGAATAATAGGACAGATACAATTATAGGTGCCCTTGCAGATTTCTTACTGATCTCCATTATCATTACCAAATGATTGGTGAACCACGAAAAAAAATGTCCTCCAACATTAAATGTTTGATTTGCAAAATAAAAAAGAATAATTTAAAATGACACAAGTTTTGTTAAAAAACAACCCGATAAAACTCTATCAAGGCGAAAACATTCATAAATAATCCCAAACCTGGTTCCAAACGAAAATAATTACGCCTTAGTAACAGCGTTCTACCAGTGCAATTGAATGCCACGGGATCGCTTTCAGCGATCATACATCATGCCGACATGATCTACGGCGCTGCCGAGGTAACAACTTCGGCATAGAATAACGTTTCCCATTTTAATAAATGACCACTCGTCTTTTTCCTCGCCCTCGACTTTTTCGGGACGACCGCGTCCTAATTTCCCAACAGTGGACGGGTGGGAGTAGGGTAATATTATCCAAGCACGATACGACTCGCGATCTGAGGATCTGAGAGAACAGAGGGCGCTGATTTCAAATATCGTCGCGCAGAGAGATTGGGCGTGAAATAAAATCATTGCTTTTCACCTCCTTTGTTGTAATAAATTAAATTAGGATCGTGGGAGAAAGCTGAAAACTAATTTGAAATGGCGTTTGTAAGATAAACCGCATAATGACCAAATGGTGTGAGGTTTTTTATGTGTAAGTTGCCAGTTGGTTTGATCTTATGCAAATATAGCGTATTGATTTGATAGCATAAAATTACACACGTTGCAATTTCTTACCGCCAAAAGGTGTGTCAGAACAAGGACGCCACAAACCGAAAGGAACAATAAAATCTACCACAATGATATCCACCCTTCTCGGGGTCGTTCCGACCAGCTCAGTGAAGACGACGGGGTTAGGAAGTTTTGGCGCCACCTCCGTGAGAAAACGTTCTTTTCCCCGAGATCAGACGTACGGAGGAACGCGA
>JARFOC010030390.1:0-30541 GCA_031763485.1 Osmoderma eremita
TTTTTTAAATATTAATTTTATTTTCTCGATAAAAATGGATTCCCTCAAAAATATTTACTTTAAAGTAACTTAAACTGTAAAATTCAACTTGAAAGTAACTAAAACCAGACGGCCAGTTGTAGAAACCACGATTAAGCGACTTTAAAGTATAACTTACTATAGAATTCTATGCGCTACTAATTTACCACTTTAAAGTCGCCGGAGAGTGACGACGACTTCAAAGTTTCTCTTTCACTGTAAAGCTAGGATAGTGAAAAATAATGAATACTTTTAAAATTGTATGCACGAAAGAAAAGAAAAGTGTGTACTACACTGTAGTTCCACATTCTTGGGAATGTGACGGCACGCTATTATGGCCTGAAAATATTGGCCATAACAAAAGAGAAATATGAGGGTCAAATCCTGAAAGTAAGCCAGAAGAATGCTGGTCCCCGTATCAGTGTATTTTAAAATAAATATGACCATCGTAATTTACCACTAAGTCAAAGAGACTTCGTAGTTATTTTATTAGTAAACGTGACGTCGCCAATACCAGTGAATTGACTCTAAAGTTATCTTACTGCAAAGTAACAAATTGTTGTAGAAACTACGTTTCGGAGACTTTACATTTGGTAATTAAAGTAATTTATACAGAAAAGTAATATTTATAGTCACGATTACGTCTAAGCTACTTCAAATAGGTTCCAGTCTCGGTTTCAGTCGGTGCTTCTTGGGTTGCAAATGGCCGGTCGAAAATGGATGAAGCTGTTTCTTTTACGGCGAAAACAGATAGTACAAAGAAAAGCACAGACACTAAATCCGGCCAGAGCACAAAAAGTAAACAGATTTATATTTAATGACTACTTTAGCAAACTTAAGGACATATTAACCGAGAAGCAGCTGTTCGAAAATCCACAGTTAATTTATAACATGGATGAAAAGGGGTAAGATTAACGGTTCATCATGAACAATAAGTTTTACCCAGAAAAGGAGAAAAGAGAGTCCACGTTATTGCCCCCGAACATGTCGAAAATGTCACAGCTGTGGCGTGCGGAAATGCTCTGGGTCAGGCCACGCCTCCCATGGTACTATTCAAAGGCAAGAGAAAAAAGGAGGAATGGATGGATGGTATGCCGATAGGTACTAATATCGAAATGACACCAAAGGGTAGTATGACAACCAAAGTATTCATTCAGTGGTTGTCTCATTTTGCTAAGAACAAATCGGAAAGCCAGGCCTTACTAACAATAGATGGGGGCTGCATCCCACCTAGACCTCAGTATAGTAGAAGCTGCGGAAACTCTAGATATTCCTTTGTTGTGCTTGCCCAGTAACACAACACATGAACTTCAGCCTCTAGACAAGCCTGTTCTCAGGAGCTTTGAGCATTACTGGGACGAGGAAGTCGTCAACTATTGGGCTACCCGCCCACAGAAAAAATTTCCGGATTTAGATTTGGAAAAATACTAGCAAAGGTTTTCAGGGCAAAATTTGCAATCTGGTTTTAGGAGCACTGGAATTTTTCCAGGTGACCCTAGTACAATCCCAGAGACAGCGTTTGCGCCTAGTGCAATAACATACAGAGAAAAACCAAATGTGTCCAAGGAAAATGAAACCACTGATCGTGAAATAAGTGAGTCGAATTCGGCGGAAGATTCCGATTGTTCTATTGATTCAAGTTTACCCTTGATATCTTACACGAATGTAAATCAAAATGTTAATACTGAAGTCCTTGATATGCGCATAGGCGTAATGTGTGCACGTTATGTGCATGAAGAACGGATTTGCAGAAAGGAGACCGGCAAAAATTCGTATGTTACCATTGCGAATTTTAACTTTTCGTAATTGTAGGTACTTGTTCTTAACTTTATGCAATAAAAGTTTCAAAGTTTGATATACGTTTTTCTTTCAAAAATGAAAAAGTTACAGTGGCCTTGTCTGGATCATAGGGATCGTAAAGGCAATTTGCACTTTTCGCGAATTTTTTTTTTTAACAAAACTGGTAGCATATTTAAAAAATCACTACAGTTCTTTATTGACAATCATTCACGTATTACTCCTGGAAAATATAGTCAATTTTGTTTAAATACAGAATTAACTGCAATCATGTAAAGCTTGATGTGGCCTTATTTGGTACAAGTACTAAATATATTCAAAACTAATCGTGGAAATTCAAAACTGGAGTAAATGAATGCAAGAGTTCCTTAAATCTATTCATGAACATGGTAGTTCAATATTAGTTCATTCGTAAAAAAGAATTACTCAGAGACCTTTGTCCTTTTTAGAAATTAAACGAAAGCACATTAGTGAACAAAACAAACAATGAAGCTGGGCTGCCCACTTGTTACTACAAACCTGGTTTTGATGTATTTTCCAAGGATACTTGATTTATTTCATCACAGCTTCCAGTAGGACTCAACAAACAACCAACAACAACACTTAAAAAGGTGCTTCTATCTATGGAGTGGAAGATCTCATTATAAAAGGACCACACAATAATTTTGATTTAACAGTTTAATTACTTTGGTTGTGCACTTCAGTCACTTTATAGAGAGGGTTGGGTTTGTTTCTAAGTAAATGCATTTTCTTTTTCGTATCACCCAGAAATATTACTGGAACAAAATAATTGCTCTTTAGCCAGTAAAATAGAGAATAATCCATTTTGTGATGCCTTGGTTATAAGTAAACCTTTATAATGAAAGAATTAAACCAATGATGCACACGTCAATAAATTTATTTTCATAGCTGACATATTACAATTCAACTATTTTAACATTGCCACACGATACGGTACAACTCCGCCCTCCTTATCTTAATTTCTGTATCTAATAGGTATTTGACAATGGAGTAACACGTGTCTAGAGGAGCGGTCAGTCGGAGTTGGTTTGTTAAGCAGCTGATCACTTCCAGCTATTATACTCGCAGGGGTTTTCTTGCTGCTGCAAGCCTTATAGCTGCTTTGCGACTGGTCGTCTATGGGAACCTCTGGTTGCATTTTTTCTTAATTTGATATATATGTATTCAAGTCATCTTTTCATTCTTGTTATTTTGCATACCATTTCCATTCTATTTCTAATTTTGGATATAAGCTACAAACAAGAAATTTTTACAGCAAGCAAAATTAAACGCATACACTTCGGCAACACTCATGTAAACAAAGCGCAGGAGACCAGAAGCGACACTAGCCTAACCGCCAAAACAAAAATTTGTATGCGCGGGAAGACACATGGCTATGAAAAGGTATGTGGAATCTTGGCAACAAGCGAATATAGCTGCAAGACCAGTGTTCCCCGAGGCAGTGTCACCAACCGTCGATATATGAGAAATTCAACTTAAAAGTAATTGAATTAATGTTTGCCATATTGCTGCCAGGAACGCAATGTTGAAAATACGGCTATCCTCCAATATTTCTAAATGTGATAGTGTGTGTTAGGGTGTCATCCTTTGTGCTCTTCTAAACGCAAGCAATATTTTGATTTTTAAATAAATTTCGTAGATTTAATTTGCGTATTTAAGCCATGACAATCAATTAAAATCACTCAGTACAAGTTGCTTCTATTTTTTATACCATAAACACCATTTTATTGTTGATTAAATATTTTTAAAATGTTTAAATGGTGGTGATAAAAGAAGTATGTAAACGACAAAAGTTTTTGCATTGTATGTACTTATCCTACATATGTTCATGTGTATGTACTTATACTTAATGGGCAAACACACATAATAGATAATCCTACCCGCATTAGCTTTTTAATAATAGTTGCATAAAACCCGCCTTATCTCTGCACATTTTAGTTATGTTCCAGCGCGGGAAATTTCTACCTATACATATATACGTATATTAAATAAAGCATACAAACCAAACACATAGGCATTTACAATGGATATACATATATACGGTCGTATAAACTTTACGATGTATATTGAAGCGTAAACTCTTTTATTCCACGTATTTTCACGGCATAAAACCCTGAATAATATGGAAGCCCTGATCACTGGGAAATAAGCAAAAAATAAATTGGAATAACTAAAAATAAAAAGTGTGAAAGGGGACAATACATCTAGCGCTAAAGTGAAACCTTTCCATTTTACGGCCGTGCTAATAAATAATCAATCTCGTGCAATGCCAATTTTATGTTCTTTTTTCAGGTATCAATTGTACAGCTCAAGAGACATTTTGATGAGGGGGATTTTTCTGCTGTTTCTAGGTAAATTTTGGGTGCAGAATCAAAAATAGCGGTCAGATTTGGTTCATCAGATCTACTTTTTGTAATTTATCTTCTAGAATAAAATAATTTTACATGCTTAATATATCCTGGAAATTTCAACTATTACTCCGTCTGGTTCAGATTCTACGTGCCTCCAAATTTCATCAATTGTCGCCAAATAGGGCGGATTTGCATTTTTTCTGGGTTACCGAATCACGTAAGACTTAGAATGTGTAATCGCCGATAGAAGCTTAGTCTGTGCTGGATGTTTCAACTCATTACTCCATCTGGTTCAGATTCTACGTTCGTCTAGCTTACGTACATTTCATAATATTATTACTTGCTTCAACCGCCAGTTAAAAAAACAAAAAATACAAAGGAAGGTATTTATGTCACAAAGTAGATAAACGTGCATTCATCACTTTTCTTTTATACAATTTCCTGGCATGGAGTTTACCAGAACAGTCTCGCAGAGGACTCCAATAGTAGTCGCCCAACATGTGGCTATTCCATCTTCATTGATATCGACCTTCTATAGCTTCATTTCATTCTATCGTTTCATATATATTTATGTTTTCGCTGTTTTTGTTTGTTATGTCTGTGTGAAACGATGCTGCCCTGCTTAAGTAAAAATGTAACTGGGTACCGTTTTCTGTTCTGGAACAATAACAGGAAATAGAAGAAATTTTAATTTTGAAGAGGATGTTGGCTCAACACAGGAAGTTATTGATTTTGAAAAATGAAAATAAATATGCCTACTTTCGTCTTTTTGTAGACGATGATATAATAGATATGCTGGTTGAACAAACTAATCAGTATATTATCAATGGTATTGCTGAGCAAAGTATTGGCTCGTCTTCGCAATTGAATAAATGGAAAGAAACAAACAAGAATGAAATGCATTGCTTCTTAGGGATGCTAATGTGGATGGGCGTAGATAGAAAACCGACCCTCTCTGAATATTGGAGGAGTTCTGACTTGTACTACCTCAAAGCGGTTGCTTAAATGTCCCGAAATAGATTTGATATTTTACTCAGAATGTGGCATTTTTCTGATAACGAGTTGTGTGATTCGGAAGACAGACTTTACAAAATCAGTTCTTTGGTAAACCTATTGAATGCAAAATTCAATAGGATTGTATTGCTAGAAGAAAAGGTTTGCATTAACGAGACGATGGTGACATTTCGTGGTCGCTTGAAATTTTGCCAATATATAAAAGGAAAACGACACAAATTCGGAGTTAAAGTTTTCAAGCTCTGCCTTCTGGATATACGTATCATACTAAAATTTATTGCGGCATAGAAAAGACTGGTGGTATGTCAGTGGCAACAAAAGTTATCTTTGAATTAATGCAAGAATGTCTGGATAAAGGAATCACTGTTTATACAGACAATTGGTATACAAGTCTAGAATTGGCTTGAAAATTACTAAATAGAGAAACTCATGTAGTGGGAACACTCAGAAGAAATAGGAGAGGTATACCTCAGGATGTGTAGTTTGCTAAGCTCAAAAGAGGAGAAATTATAGGAAGAGAAAGGAATGGTATTGTTTTTAATTGGAAAGATAAACGTGACGCTTTAATCCTTGCCACAAAACACAAAGATACTATGGTTGAAGTTCTTCGGAGAGTTGAAGGCAAAATGAAACCAGATGCGGTAGTGGAATACAACAACGCCAAAAGTTTCATAGACGTATCCGATCAGCTTTTATCCTACTGTACATGCGCTAGACGCAGCGTTAAATGGTATAGAAAAATTGCAGTAGAGTTATTGGTGGGGACACGCATTGTAAATGCGCACCATTTACATACTAAAATCAAAGACAAAAATATAGGTATAATACAATTCAAAGAGAACTTATGCCAAAAATTACTAAGTATGGGAAAAACAGGAGGGTAACCCCTATAGAACGGCCGGCAGTTGCAGTAGCACAAGAGCATAAATACATTGGCGCAGACAAGTCGTTGTGTAACTTGCTACCAGCATGGCAAGGATAGCAAAGGCCATTTCTAAGACAAAGCAGGCTACAACCAAATGCCAAGTGTATCCTGAAAAGTTTCTATGTTTAGAATGCTTTTTTGACAAGCACAAAATATTAGGAAAGCATTGAAAGTAAATAATGGACATGATTAGGATTAATGTAATTAAATGTAAAATCAACATTTTCCTTGTGAATTTACTTTTTATTTCTAAATGTTACTTATTTTTGATAAAGCTTCTTCAGAATAAGTAAAGATTTGAATTGGATATAATAATTGGATTTTATTTTAACGAAAAATAATCCTTCCCGCATTAGCTGAAAGTACAAACCTATTCAAAGTGTTAATCGATCTTCCTATCGAATTTATTTAAGATGTCAGATTTATTTAGGTAAAGTTTGTCTTTTATTAATTGTTTCATTTCAAACGACTACTGGGTGATTTTTACGCGTAAACAACTAACTACCAGTTGTTCTTCCCGGTTTTTTCTACATGCTGCATATGTACCCATTATTCAAATTAATAATTTAGATCTTACAAAGCAAGAGGCAGATTACACATAGTTATCCGTTTTACGACAATATTTTAGGCATATACTCAGTCACAATATAAACGAAATAAATGCGCAACGTTATGAAACCAATTGTTATTTAGAGGGGATTTACTTGAAAATAACCGGCCTTGAATTAATTTGTTAACCCTAAACGTAGTTCCTCTGGCTACAAATACATCAACCGTAAATAATTCTGGTGCCTTAGACAGACCATAGAGAAATGAAAACCAGACGTTTTGTTCCGGATTCGTCATACAATCCGATCAGATTGGGGAGGACGGTTTCTCATTTACAATTATAAATCGAATTAAATTAATACTGGAGCAGATTTGAAGAGACCTCCAATGATAACATCGTTAGTAATCCGATATGGGCAATTATCAGTGACGACCCCGTTCGGAAATTTAACACTTCGTCGGAATTATAACGAAGGCACGTTTGCTTGCATTATACAACTGTTCCTTGCTAAACCTTTACATTTTCCAATAGGGCGCGCTTAGTTATTTGCATTATTAGCACTGCTAGTTATGTAATGCAATATTTTACATGGGCGAAAATTGTTGGTAGGAGAGAGAACTTCAAATATCAAATTTAAATTAAATAATAATGACAACAGCACGAGTGTTTACATATTTTGCAAGTTAGAAATATGATAATGGAACTATTGTACATACATGGCAAGTTGATGTTTGGATTGACGTCAACAGAGAATGGAATAAATTTAATTTAACTAGTGCACCTATTTGCTATGGGGCAAATATTATATCAAAATTCAATTTTGTCACGTATGTGGTAACAGTAAAATAATAATTTATTATAAACCTTTGAAAATTATATTTTTATATATATAAACTATATGATTATATTTTATAGTTATGCCGTTAATTTGTTATGCGGCCTCAAAGTTGAACATTCACAAGCAACAGATCTATTGCTGGATTGTGCGTGAAACTTTGAACCACTGTCATAATGTGTTATGCCATGGATCTCGAAATTATTGCTGTTTCATCGGCTTAAGAAATACCTATTTCCTATGTAAACGTCTAATTTGGGTTATTTATAGTTAATAACTATTGGAAATTAAATTGAGAAGGCAAATCATTTAATTTAGCATAATTATAACTTGCCGTTTCTTCAACTGTTAGGTCTCTAAGAAAGCGCTGCGTAACAATAATTTGAAATATAACGCAAGTGTTAACTAATACACCTTCTTCTTCAGCATATACAATATGTCATGCAAAACGGTCTGAATGAATAATTCGGAACTTCTTAGTGATATACAAGATCGGCAAGAAGGCTACAGATTCGGGTTTTTGAGTTTGCATTCCTGGATCGGATTTATGGAGTGTATTTTACATATCTAATATAATTCATAATTCAAAAAGTGGTGTGCTGGAGACGAAGAAGAAAAAAAAAAGAAATCAGAGACGAGCTTTGGCGATTCTGGAAGTTCAAATGATGAAGAGACCGCTGGAAAATTATTTACTAACTCCACACATAGCACAGATATAGCTTGGGTTATTACTATATATATAGTTCTGTTAATTACCTGCTTCATATTATTTGTATTTGTTTTCCTATTAGTGTTATTATTTTTTATTTTACTTCATTTGCTTGACTTTAGATACGGTTACTACATGGGAATGCAGAATTATAAATTGTCTTATTCTAGCTTGTGCTGTTGGGCAATAAATATTAGTCATTTATTATTTATTTACTTAAGATGTTATCCACTTACATTTCCGATACGTATATTTCTAGCAAAAGTTAGCCTAAAGGAAAGTTGCCAGAGATAAAGATCTTATAAAATGTTTGCGCTCTAATGTATTAAGTTACAATATATTTAAGGAACATCTGTAATTTTAAAAATTATTTGTTATATTTGAATTAACCGGCACCTCCCCCAATTTTTTTCTTTAAGGAGAAGAAAGAAGGAAGTATGTCATATATTTGTTGTTGCAACAGGGCTAACTGTAGATTTTTTTAATACATCAGTTATTTATTAAAGAATAAATAATTATTGGAAAAATTTCCCTATCTTACAATAAAATATAAATATACCGGGTGTGTCTGGTTAGGGTCGGCCACCGACCATACCTCGGCAACCGTTCATCTTACAACTTTGCAAGAAAAATCTGTATAATACAAGGAAATATTTTTAACTTTCCAAAATGACCGCCAGGGGGCGTAACCCTTCAGGAGAATTAGAAATTTGGCATATTCCCTTTAAGTTCTAGATAAATGTAGGTTAAAGTTGTTGTCAGTAAAATACTCAGATGATTTTGCACAATTTTCATTTAACACTTTTTAAGGTAATTCGCCTACGAGGGGTAGGATGTCCGCGTAGAAAACCACTTCGGTTTACCTTAACGGATTAAAATTTTTCTGGGCTCATTAGAAAGAGAATTTTACAAGTACTTGAGTAGTTATTGTGTAATTGTCCATAGGAATGACAGAGGGCGCTATTTCCAGTTTATGCAAATATTTGTTTTCTCTTTAGAATTTCAAATGGAACGATATATCATTAATAGAATAGCATTGCAGCACACAAACAACCGAAGAGAATGGTGAAAACCAGAAACTGCTACCTTTCTTTGTTACGAAGTTATAGCGATTAGAAGAGTTTCGAGAATAATAAAGGCATTGGACATAGTTTCCTGGGAGTAATTCTTTTACTTTGGTTTCTAGGGACCGACTTATATTATTAATGTTGTTCCTAAGGCACCGTATATTTTTCTTATTTTCCTTCTAATTCTTTTGTGGATTATCTTCGGTCTGAAGTTTTAGGTTGTTTCTTATTGTCTTAATGTAAAAGAAAACGATTAATATATACACCCAATGGCCAATTCCTTGGATTTTTAAAAATTTCTATCTCTTAGATGTTAGGTGAGAATTGCTACCGCGCTCTTATCATAGGTGTGCTGACGAGCCATGATACGGTGAAATATAATATATAACATAGATAGGGCGGATGGTAGCAATATTAAATTCAATATGCTGCTTTTAAACCAGTTTCATTTGCCTATTCCATAAGAGCCCTATACACATATCACATTCAAAATAGATAATTTTGGATATACTATCATAATTGATAGTTGATGTAATACAAGTAGAGATTTAGATATCTGCTGCGGTTCCTTTATCCTCAATTGCTCTAATACACGTAATAATAAAGTAATCGGATATATCCCATCCTAAAATTAAGTCAATTAGTCAAAGGTCTTTACTGTGAGAATTTAAGCCTTCAGATTTAAGGGTTCCACTTACTGCTCTGAGACTTAGAATTACCTATTCGTCTGTAACTACCACGATAATACCAAGTGAAATTTGACACCGTGCAGTTGGTTAATTTCAGCCCGATATTGCGCTTTCATTTTATTGAATAAATAAATAAGTGTATGATATTTACTTTCCTCATTTTTAAAAGTGTTAAATAAGCATAAAATAATACGCTGCTACAGATACAAAATGCTTGTTTCATTAAAAACAGACTGTTTACAAAGTTAACATCGCTTGAACAAAACCCCTTTCACAACATACATAAGTATATTCATCTCCAATCCAAATTTACGGTATTACTCCACTGGAAGGCTAATGGTAAGAATAAGTTACTATGAAAGTGTATTAACGACACGTGAAAATTGTTTAAAATAAATATGTGACTACGTTAAAAAATTCTATATGCTTTCTTTTGTGGAATCTTTATTATGTTTTTAATGTTAATATCAATGATCTGCTCGGTTAATGTTGTTGCTTGTTATTTGTATCCTAACGCAAAGACTTAACACTGCGGCCTTGAGACCTATTGTAACACTCTACATTAGGTTTGTCTAAGTGTGTATTGTGTGTGTGGGTCTGAAGCTTATGGCTTGTTACTGCCTCTCCTCGCCGTAAGAGGGCAGCGTGTTGATTTATCCTCAACACTGAAAGGTATCGGAAGAGGTACCGACCACTCTTGCTGCATGGATTAGTGCTACGTACTTGAAAATACGGGAAATAAATTTTGACAACTCCACCCTAACATAGGCCTAAAACATATATATGTATATTTTATTTTAAGATTGCGAGGCTTATCCAGTAGTTTCCAATATTTCTTGTTTATAAACAACTGACATATTAAGAAATTTCTATAGTTAGCCCTATCACGACAACAGATATATGACTTACTTCCATCTTCCTTCTTCTTAATGAAGAAATTTGGTGGAGGTGCCGTTTAATTCAAATGTAACGAATAATTTTTTAAATTACAGATGTTAAATATTTTGTGTTAATGCAAGTAAGTACATTAGAGCGAAAACATTTGATATGTTAATGCTAACCTAACATGCATGAATTTGTGGAACGCCGTACTATGAGGTAACAGGTAACTTAGCGAAATATTTATAAATTATAATAATATACAATAGGTGCCTAATATTTAAAAAAATAGTTTTAGACTTTCTCTCCTTTGGTCTTAAAAAATCACAAAAATTCACGCTATACAGTACTGACATTTTTTCCCGATTCTGGACTTCAAAATGTAAAAAATGAAGTATATAAAAAATATATTTAAAAAAATATATAAATATACCTCTGAGATCACACAACACTTCTAATTGTATAGCTTCAGGTAGTCCTCACGTACAGACAGCTGTTTCGAACTCACTTAGTTCTCGTCAGTGCACGTCGGAGGATGCCTGGTCGCTTTTCGACATTCCGTATCGTAGGCTATACAATCATACGTGTTGTGTGATCTCAGAGGTATATTTATATATATTTTTTAAATATATTTTTTATATACTTCATTTTTTGAACGTACGTGCCATCTATTGGCAGAAATTTTCTTTCTTTGATTCAAAATGTAAGAAGCATTAAAAAGAGGAAACAATGTATAGATACAAGAATTAACAAGAATACTATTTTGATTTATTTTGTTTAAAAGTACTATGTGAAATGTATGTCTGAATCTACTTACTTTCCGCACAGTACTTTTAAACAAAAGAAAAATGTTTTTGTAAATTAGATTAAAGTCTGGTTATGTTTTATTGTTAGGCATTCCAAGCTCGACTACGCTTTTTTCTTAATCTCTACGCTGGTACAGACATAGGGGTATAAAATCGTGTTCCGATCTGAGGATCTGATCCTTGGTAGTTGAAAATGTAGACAGCAATAATTGTGGAAATTGTATGTCAGTCAGGACTAAAAAGAACAAGTGGTGATACCGCTGATAGAAGAACGAAAAATTGCACTACTTGTAATTTTACTTAATTTGTGCTATCAACATACCTTTTAAAAGAGAAAATATTTTGGCAAATATTTGCTAGAACAGAAATTTATTTATAAATATCTTGCTCCAAGTATTATCTTTCTAACACAGTGAGCCGATAGCTTCTTAAATATCAGTTTTAATTATCGATTGTGTTTGCGCTTGTAATCGAATGCCCCCTTATCGATTTTGATTAATTAACAAAAAAACACGTTTTTTTTAGAAACTTACTTTCACAACACGTAAACAGGGCCGGAATCAATTTACAGCAATTAGATGAGACCACTATTGAATGGATCTTAACGAGGCAATTACATAGTGACGTATTCATAGTTAAATCAAAATTAATGTACGTCGTACGAAGCAAGTGGGTGGTGTTTAGCATATTTTATGGGATAATGTATCAAAAAGAAACATTATTGAATTGAGTTTGCGTGATTAGATGCTATTAATTTAAGCTCCATGTGAACCGTGGAAAATGAAATCGGATTATATTTATGACAATAGAGGATCAACTAATTACTATGGATTAAAAGAAAGTTTATCTAAAAGTGCTACTGTTTTTTTTTTTGGTATTTGAGAAAATGAAATAACCGGAGATCTGATAGCTTATATCGAAAGCTTGCTATTAACCGACCTTTTTTATCTTGCATTTATACCATTGATTTAAATTTCACCAACCTCTCCTGGAATTCTTTTTCAGAAATATTTCCCCTTTGGTTTCTTTGGAGAAATAGAACGGCAAAAATCCAAATACCCTGTACATTTTTTGTTCTCTTGAAATAATACCGCTGGGAAAATTTGTCTTCAACGGATTATTATTACTAAAGGTCCCCGCATCTCCGGGGAATATATCTCTTATTCACTTGGTTTATCGGAAAGCGAGAATGGATTCCTTATTTAAAATCCGATACACCAGCCTAAACGAGTCTTCACGCTATTCCTTGAATAAAGAAGTTACTTTAATAGATGGTGTTTATTGTAGTTGAAAAACGCATTTTTCGATCTTGAAATTTTGTTTTCATTTACGGCACAGATAGCAGCAAAAACGAATTATTAATTTGGAATTCTCCAAGAATTGATTTATCGTAGCGCTGACAGTTAGTAAAGGCAAGGATAACTTTGCAGAATCACGTTAACGTTACGAAGGAACTAGTAAATAGTGCTTACGTGTAGTTACTGCTCTGATGAATTTCTTTTTCGTGTATCTCAGTCCATTCTAAGAAATTCTTGGAAAAATGTCTAACTATAATTGGACGAAGGCGTGTTAGAACTTTGCTTTCCGCTGCTATTAAAGCATGTTTATTAGTTGTTTGTCGACTTCCTTTCATATTAACATCTTACACTCGGAGAACAATAGTTAATATTGCAAGCAAATAAAAGACAAAGCTATTATAGAGTATTACATTAAGAATTTTTCAATTGAAAAGCGTGTTGGAAATTTGAAAACCTTTAGACTAGAGCTTTGCATGTGCTTCAATTACAGAAAGACAATAAAACGAAATATCGTTAGAAAATTATGGAGTCAAATGAAAATGATAATGACGGCAAACGAATTCGAGTCATTTTGCTTAAACTAAAAATACATCATCATAGATGATAAGAAATGACAAGAATACGAATTACACAGAGAAAGAAATTTGTTAAGTCAAGAAAAATTGTTTGATTTCGCCAAAAAATGATCAACACTTTGATTATTGGTTGACTTAACAAATTCCTTTTTCTAAGGATATTAGAGGATTGCACCCTTGCAATGTGTACATGTAATGCGTTCGACTCTCCTCCCATACGGCCTTTCTTTGCTTTTATTTCTTTACTTCAAATAACCACTTTTCCTTCTTCCTCTTGGACAATTTAGCACTTCATCTGAATAATAACTTTAGCTCCCGCAAATTGTGATTTGTGATCTTTCTGACGCTTTATTTATTTATCCATTGTCTAGTAACGTCCCAATTATTACGTAGTTACATGATATTTATATGGTAACAACACATTCCTATTTGTGTAAATTACACTTGTTGCATTGTGCAATAGGAACACGAATCGACGCATGCGCCTGCCGTCTCATCTTCGTTGGTGTGCTTGTATTTCTTTATATTATGTGTGATGTGATGTGTCACGATTTTACAATATATTTAAAAATAAAATATTCTTTTATCTACTAACATTAATGTATCAAATTATCTGCCATCGGCTGTACTTAGCATATTATTTATTCCCCAGTGTAGAGTCCTTCCCTGCCGACTGAGACGAAGATATAAGCATTTAACAATTTAGCATGCAACTATTGCATCCATTCGTGTATGTTCTAAACAAATAATTAAATAATTAATAAGAGAACAAAAGATGCCAGGGAAGATCATAGTTACTAGACAACTAAACTGAAGGTTCCGGTTTCGATTCCCCGTCGTTCCAATCACATTGATGGTGTTTTTACACAACAATACTCAGGCTGCAAAACGAAGTAAAATTCTAGGGAAATATTGGGCGGTTGGCTTGTAGCGCTAGGCACTTTACAGTCCTAGTGTGCCAAAAAACTAATTATGATAGACCACAGCCTATTGTTCACTAGGATCTCAAGGACTATTGTATATTTAATTCGATTGTATTATTTGGAGAATTATAAGTACAAAATAAATAAAATACTAGATCGGTAGGGCTACGTAAGTGGAATAGGCAACAATAGATGGTCTAAAAGAATATTAAAACGGAAACCACCTGGAAGAAAAAAGAGAAGAGCACCAATATTGATATGAGCAGAAGTACATTCGTTAAATTATGAATGACCAAGGGATTAGAGCAGGGGTTCCCAAAGTTTTTCTTAGGCGGGCCAATTTAATATTACCGATTTTTTTGGGGGGCAAAAAAAAACGGAATAAAATCAAAACAATAACCACGATTTTTTTTGTTTTAAATATATTTAACTATTTATTTTATTTTTTTATTAGTATACTAAATTTAATATAAAATAAATCTTTAATTATATATTTATTAAAACAAACAGAACTGAAATCCATCTTATCCATCTTATTATATAATAAAAATATATATCGTATCGATATCGCGGGCCGAATTCACTGGCTTTGCGGGCCGCACTTTGGGAACCCCTGGATTAGAGGATGGAGACTGGAATGATAGAATGCTGTAGCATAAGAAATAAGAGAAAGAAACGAGAAAGAGGAAATGAAAAATATAAAAAGAGCTCGAGATAAATGAAGTTTGTAGAAGAAGAACCCAGGCTATTTTTGTTTTCTGTAGATTAGTCTGTATGCTTATATTTGAGACATTTCTATTTCAATTTAATTTGTATAATTTTGCATACTTAGAATCTGTTCATGAAAATTGTTTTTATCTTTTTTTCTTTGCCAGTGTAATTGAGAATTGAAGGAAATAGGTGTTAACCGTATCCTATAAGAACTGCCAAAAATATTTGTTCATTCTGGATTCATTGTTTGCACAACTTGTTTGTTTACAACAAAAACAAATGTAGAAAAATAGAATGGGTATAATATAATAATATTTTGGAATGCTACCGAAAATGTGATAGCTACCCTTAATTGATATTAACATTAATGCTTAAGCAAAGAGTTACAGAGGTGCTTATTGATACGTTTCAATTTAACATTCAGTAGCTGCATCGCTTTTATTCTGCCGTATTTATAGTAATACCCAAAAAATAAACTATATTGATACCCAAGAAACAATATCTTAAAAGTAAGTAACAAATAGGAAATTACAGTCTATCTATTCTTAAAATCAGAACACAGATTTCCCTGGAATATTTAGCTACTAGCGACGCTTTTAAATATGCACCTACGTGGAAGTTGCTCACTTCGCGCAACTTCATTATAAACTTGTTTAACTCCTTATCTGTATTTTGTGGCTAGATACGTATGGAATATTATTGCTAAGAATGAATGCGCAACGCCACTAATGAGCACGTTCACTGAAACAAGAAAGTTTGTCGATGCTTCCACGATGATGTAAATCTATTGTTACATTTAATTTGCATACCGTGATGTCCCTTTTATGCTAGTAATTAATCTCTTATGTTTTAAAAACATAGATTGACGAATATTGAATATATTTAATATTCGAATTTTGAAATAAACCGTGTTGCCTTGCCTTATTCATTACTTTTAAGTTAGGAACATACTCCCTTCTTAGTTATAAAATTTTAAGATCGAGAAGTACTTGTATCAATAAGTATGCAACGAAGGGCAATTTTTTTAAATTTTTTCGTTATGGGTTATAACTTTCTCCTTGACAAGTAAACTTGATTAAGTTTTAAATTGACCTCGCCTGGATTTTTGGCAACCCAAAAATAATGTTGAACTTGTTAAACCTCTCAATAAAAATATCCAATAGTAAACATGATAAATTTACTACCTCCGCCCCAAACTAGTTGTTACATTTCTATATTTTCATTATACATACCTATATTCTTTATTATTATACTATAGCATATGCATTTACACCTGTGCTATATATCAGGCAATCAAATAAGTTCATGCGTTTTTGATGGCAAAATATAAATATTTATTAAGAAACAATAGTACACTATCATCCATCGTTATTACCATCACAGTCAATGACCTTTTGCCAACGTGACACCAATTTTTGTAAGCCGGTATTGTGGAACTCTATGGATCTTGAATCAAAAAATTGAGAGACCGCATTTATTACATCCACTCGAATTTTGAACTGTCTATGTTTCATACAGTTTTCAAGAGAGGCGAAATGTCAAGAGAATATTTAGGGTGTGGTATGCGGCGTGGTGTTATCCTGTAAGAATACCACTTTCTTTCGACTGATCAAAGAAGGCTGTTTTTGTTTGAGTGCTGCCTGTACTCGCTGCAGCTGTTCACAACATAAGTTAGCAGTGATGGTTTGGCCCCTTTCCAAAAACTCATAATGGACAATTCCTTTTGTTATCCACCAAACACACAATAAACTCTTGTTTGGGTGCAAGGACGTTTTGGGCGTGTGTAGTACCGGGTCAGTAGCCGATAATCAATGATAGGAGGGCTTAGAATTTGAGTACAATATCCACCTTTCGTCGCAGGTTAACTTCCACCTCTTTCCTAGCTGATGAAAGTGCAAACCAATGGTTTTATCACTCACGTTGAACCTTCTTGCAAGCTCTACGCACGTTGCGCTGGGATTTTCCTTCACGACCTGTTGAATATTTTCGCTATCGATGATCTTCGGTCTCCCAGAGTGTGCTTCATCAGTCATATGGAGATCTCCCGAAGAAAATTTTTTGAACCTCTTATGTGCTAATCGATTACACACGGCACCATCTCCGAATGCGGTACGTATTTTTCGCGTCGCCACTGCAGCTTTGGTACTAAGTTTGTACTCATATCTCGAATTAAAGTTTTATTGGTTACCATCTTCAATTATTTAAAACTAGGAATTAAACAAGAAAGCACAAAATGTGTATGTGTCCTATAAAAGAAAAATTCATACTGAAGTAGATAACAGATAACAAACAAGTGCTATCGATCAACAACTTAAAAAATATTCGTGGCACTCTATAAAAAAACTGCACAAACTTATTTGGCTACCTAATGTAATATTAACATTAAGTTATTAAACTATTACTTAGTTTCCATAGTCTAGATTTTCATTACCTTGTATAATGCAAAATTTCAGGTTTATGCCTGCGTTGGTGTATAATACATAGAACATAAACGCTGTTGATTTAATGAAATTGCCCAAGCAACCACATTTGTCCATTGTTAAGTATTCAAGGCTATCCTAAATAGAAGATTGATAATCTTGACGGAGGTGAGATGCAATTGAATGAAATAATAATGTTCGAATAGGTCTGTATCGTTGCCAATTGAATAAATAATTGAATTCCGGTGAAACTAAAGCGACCTTATGGAATAGAACCTCTGGCGGTGGTATTCAACAGCATTACATCATATTCCCTCTTTGTATGGTTAACTAAACTCATAGATAATGATTATTAATAATATCTTATTTTTTGCCTGTGTTCCTTGCTCAATTTAAAGCAGTTTAGCATTCAATTAAGCAATGGACAGTGGCTAATGTTTACGAAAGGTTATTCACTACTGTAGCGAAATAATTTATATAAATCATTCGTTCTGATCAAGATTCTAAAGCAAGATCCATCCTTTACTTGTAGCTTTCCTAATTGCAAGTTAACTTTCTGGGACAATCCATATATATAATCTGGGCGATTTTCCTGTATAATACTATGCAGATTTATTTTAAACTTCTATGCAAATCTATCATTGTTAACCTGAAGTGAATTTTACATTAATGGGTGTTGGTGCCGGTGAAAACACATAAATCTCTGAATAGCATTTGAATACATGTGCATAAATATGTATGTATACTCATACATTACCACTATGCTGCGCCTTCTGAGCAGCTACTTCCTGATAATGTGCACTTTGGTTAGATGCTTGTCGTGGAAAGAAATTGTTGATTTAAGACAGAAAATCACGTAATAATTAAACGCTACACAAGGCTTTACACATTATTCGTGTAAGTGGAGTGTTTACGTAAACAACAAACACTCTAGTTCATATTATACATTATTTTACACGAAAATTTTATACTGCACATTGAATCAAATTTAATTTGTAAGGATTAGGTAATCACAATAATCTAATTGTAGAGCCCCACAACATACGAAAAAAGTGAAATTAGATAGCAGCATGTTCAAGCAAATCAAATAATTTAATAATTGTATAGGTTGATAATTTGATAAGTCGTTAATATGAGTTTTAGGCAGTAGCCTGAGATAGAAATTAGAAATAATCAATATCGACAGTGATTCATTTCTTATAATTGAACTTACGTGATTTTTTTCAATTATGGACACTGGAATACATACAAAGTGCGAAAACAATTAACCGATAAAGTCCATGGTCTCTTTAGGAATCACCATACCAAGCAAAGGCAATGAAAGACGTACAATTATTAAAGAGGAACTCAAGTTTCAGGCGTCGCCAGCGTCCTTCCGTATGCTAAACGCACTTTCCTCGCTGATGCATCGCAGACCTTGTAGCAAACCTTCCCAATTATTGCTCTCAGTTATGTACACTCAGCTTAGGAACTACCCCACGTCACTCACACCTAACAAAACTTACAAATATACACCATCGACTTAAATCTACGCACGAAATGGAGCCAGTATATGCTGGTTATTGCGTGAAGGAAATCAAACAGATTGGTATACACCTGGGAAACATCAAAATATCAATAGGTACAGTCAAGAACTCCTCAGGTATCTTGGAATCCTGTGGAATGTGTTCACATAAGAAACACATTCGAAAAAGCTTCCATAACATTGACCAACATCCGTCAGTTTATGCTAAGAATGAAAGGAAAGTTACATAATCTGTTATGATATATGGCGCCTCAATTTGGCTGAAAGCGATGGAGAAAGCACCCACAGAGAAAAAAAAATAAGTGACTATACGACAACTGCATTTTTAGAAACTAGGGCTTATGGAACTGCCTCTAGAAAAGCTCTTTTGGTCCTGGCAATCCCCATCCATAGACGTAGTGGCAAAACAAGGTAACACAATGCAAAGTTTATGAAATGAGGATGATGACAGAGCTAGCAATTGTAAGAGAGTAATAAGAGACATAGGACCATGGATCTCAAGAACACATGCGGAGTAATTAACACCTAGCATAAATAGAGAATATTAGTGGCAAGTGGTAGTTACACCTATCTACATCGCTTCAAAGTGAAAGAGACGGTTCAGTTGCCAGAAATGGAACACCAACAGCACAGAGCGGACCAAAAAATAGGCGAGCTTACACCTGAAACTATGATACAGAAAATGTGATATTATTTTGGATTGAAACGAAGTACATACGGGAATAACTGAAGCAATTAAGTCATTCTATGAGAATACCACGAACACAATTAAAACATACAACCAGGAGACCAAAAAATTCAGAACAACACAAGGACTTCTTAGCTCAGTATTATTTATAATATTCATGAACGAAATCATTAAAAACATTAGCAATCAATATAAAAAATAGACGTGAGATATTATAAAATGAACAACATTCAAATCAGTGTGTATACTTGCCTATGATATTGCTATATTGGCCCGTACTGAGAGTGAGTCATACTTACAATGCAATGTAGACCTAGATAGATCAATGTCGAACAAGTATTTAATATATAGGAACACTTACAGACTGCACAGGCAAACAAGATGAAAAAATTGACGATATAATAAAAATACAATAAAATTATAACCTCTCTTAATACTAAGAGAGGTTTTATCAATAAGAAAAAAATAAGTAATAAAACAAAGGTGACAGTCTGTAAGACAATTTTTTGCCAACTCCATTATACGGCTGTGAGTCATGGGTATTGACCGAAAAGTAACACAAGAAGATCCAAGTTATAGAAGTTGTAGAAGTGAAGTGTTCAACAGTCACTTAATTGCTCACAAAGCTAATGGTTCCACACTTACTGCATTTGCAATGAGCCCCAGCATTAGAAGATATTTATTATTTACTATTATTATACTTAATATTTTTAAGTCAAGAGTTTACGGTGAGTGATAAAATGTAACTGCTTGAGATATACGGTTTATAAAAAAACGAGTATAAGCGGTCCAAGATTTGCTACTATAAGCGGTTAAGACTTTTGAATGAAATATTTTATTGCGCTTTGTCACACAGGCGTACTGACTGAAAGAGTAATCGCTTTTCAGGGATATATGTGATATATATTATGTGGTGTTGTGGAAGATAGAACGCTCAAATCGATATAAGTAGTCACATAAGTATATATAAGTAGTAGACACGTACCGATTGAAGTGGATTAAATTGGTGGTCGTTGAACGTTTTCCTAGGATTGTATGTAATATAATGTCCCAAATTGGTTCTACTTATAAATGTACGTACACATCACTTTTCTTGCGTGTTTATGTTAACAGATTACCTATTTGACATATAAAGGATGAGTATTGGCGATCTATTAACTAACACATTGCGTGCGTCCAATTTATCAACGAAACAACTATTTTGGTCACGCTAGGTTTAAGATAAGCTATCAATATTTACATCCTAAATAACTAAATAGAAGACACGTACCCATTATCTAAGGAAATTACGATTACAGTAGTACTATACAATTGAATTATTTAAGTTTAACGCTTGGTGTTTCTAGTATAAAACTCAAATTATTAACTAAGGTTCGGTTAATGGTGCTGCTTACAGCACCATTGTACACTTATACACGTCCTATTTCTCCTGTTTCTTTAATAATTGCTCGTTACTAGCTAATGTTGGCAAAGTGTTGGCTTCCTAAGTTTTCACAAAGTTTGAGATTATTATAAAAACATTTAAAGAAACAGTTTTTGGAGCATACTGCTCAAAAAGGCCTTGAATTTCCGTGAAATGTTCGCCAAATCTGCTGCTAATAAACTAAAGTTTCTTTCCAACTTTTAAGGAAATATTTAAAATGATTTCGTACTTGCCAAAACAACAAAAAATTATAATCATAATCAATACATAAGAAAATTAGGCAATGAAACACAATTAAAACAATTTTTTTACAGATCTATCTTAAGATAATGACACTTAAGGAGTATATGAAATTAAATGTAGGAATGAAATTTAACAATGAAAAGGATCAGGAAAATGTTTATTACAATTTTTCGCCATATGGGTCAAGGCAGCTTTAAGGAGGATACCAGTTTTGAACTGAAAATGTATCGGAAGATCGACTAGCGCTTCGAGGAACGATAATAGATACCTGCGACAGGAGAGAGGAACAGTCAATTTCACTATTGAAAAGTTTTACCAAAAAACTTCCACTTGTGCACTCCCCTCTGTCATATAATCGATGAAAGTTGTGAGTCTGAAGGAGAATATTATAATCAGAGTCTCGTGGAGGATAGGTGCCGGTAGTTTTAAATTCCAAATACTTTAGAAACCTCTTCTGAACTCTTTCAACTGCTAACTCTTGATATGCATAATATGGGTACCACACTAGCGATACATATTCTAGTTTCGATCGTACTAAGGAGAAAAATAAAGGTTCTAGGGTAAACATGTGGGACGAGTGTTTGCAATAACGAATGACAAAGCTGAGAGTTCTAGAAGCAGCCTCACATATGTAATCAATGTGACTTGAGAACGTTAGCGTACGATCAAATATGACACCGAGATCTTTAATTGTGGTAAGTCTGTCAATGAAATGTTGGTTGATGGATTTTATTAGTTTCGCACCAAGAACTTAGAAGATTTAAAATTCCGTTGCAGTATATTGCAATCATCATACGACTGTATTTTCCGAACGATTTTAAGATCATCTGGATGTGCAAGCACCTTATAATCCAACTGCGATACGAGATTATTGAAATATACACAGAAGAGGAGGGGGCCAAGATTTGATCCTTGCGGAACTCCAGAAGTGGCAACAAAACTATTAGACTTATACCCATTGTAAGAAACATAGCACGGTCTAAGTAAGAAATGATTAACTGACAGATGGAGGCAGGGAAACCCATTGAACTGAGTCAGAGACACTAGATTAGTCACGGTAGAACGGCCCGTGACTAAACCATGCTGGTGGTCGGATATTAGAGTTTTAAGATGAGTATAAAATTTGAAAAAAAGTAAGTGTAAATTAGGAAGATCATCAGGGCCAGTGGAAAAATCCGATTTTAGTATCTTAATTGCAAGCATAACTTCTTGTGGTGTAATAGAAGAGAGGCAAAAGTTGTTCGGGGAGGGAGCAGAGCAGGAAGATGAAAAATCTGCAGAGGACACACGGAAGAAAATGCTTCAACAATTTCAGCAGGTTCAGACATTGCGACACCATTATGTATCAGCGAGTCGGGTATTCTAGAAGTACCCTTTCATTCACGGATACGTTTCCAAAAGCGGGTTGGATTTGTAGAAATTTCGTTCTTAGTTTCAAGCAAGTAATCCCTGTACACACTTCTGCTTTCCCTCTTGAACAACGCACGAACTCGCATCAATTCTGAACGTAAGGCTAGGAGACCCAACATTTTGCCACTTTTTGTAATAATATTCTTTCAACTTGAGTAGCCTAATTAAATCACTACAATGACTTATGACCAACAAGTTCCATTGGTCTCTTAAAAGATTTTCAAATTCAAGACGGGCTTGAATAGTCGCCATAAACGGTGTTAGCCTTCTTTGGAGAATATCCCACACGTGCTCTATTGAATAAGGTTTGGCGATTGAGAAGACCATGGAAGGACATGCATCTATTCACCAGTTAACCAGTTTGTCACTCTCTCAGCGGTATGCTGACGTGTATTGTGGTGGATGTATCATAAATCTGGCCAGGCCATATGTGCAAATGGTTGTACAACAGGTTGTAGAACTTGCTCAATCCATCGGTTCTGAGTTATTGATCTGTCTACGCAAACAAGGTCTGTTTTATGGTAGATAATTATTCTGGCCCAACCCATGACAGAGCCTCCTCTGGACCTCCTGAAAGTGCCCGATTCTCGCTGCTTGTCCTCGTACACGCCAAACCCTTACTATTTTGCTGTTTGGAAACCCAAGTCTAGACTCGTCCCTGAAGAGTACAATACCCCATTCTGCTTCTCCTCATTGTACATGTTGTTGTGCCCATCTTAAACGAAGTCCGCGATTGGCCCTACGTAATGCAGGAACTGTAATTGGACGAAGAATACGCAGACCTGCTTCATTTAGACGGTTTGTGACAGTTGGGTTTCAAACCGTTACTCCGTCTAAGTTCTTGAGATGACAAACGAGCACTAGTTTCTGCGAGCGTAGTTTCTGTATGATGCCGAGCCTGCATATAAATGTTCCGATCCTGGGCCGAGTGTTGTGATAGGTGGAGGACCTGCGTGTCTTTCGGCCACATCGCCTGCTTCTCGGTACATGCCCATAGCCTACAATTGACGATCTTTACAATGTCTAATTCAGTTGTAACTTTATTTTATACAAACACTCTGTAATATGCCAACAGCTCGTAGCATTTCATCCCTAGTCAAATGTCGACTATCCATATTCCCCGTTTGTAAACTAGCGCGTTGGTACTACACTATAAATTTGTGACATGTGTAAAACATAAATACACTCTGAATAAAAACAAATGTAAGCAAAACAAGTTGTCGCAGCAATGTACGTAACACTTACTAAGTGAAGAATGCAAGATAAATAAGGATACCTGGCTTGAAACAGGCCGATGTTTATAATGGTCAATGTAATCACAGAATACGTCGAAAGTTTTTAATGGTCGAGACTGCCTCGAAAATTTCTTGAAAAACGTATATTTCTTAGACCATTTTGAGCAGTGTATATGCTTCTCAGTTCGGCAAAATAATTTATTACAACGTTCTTTATTAGGTTGTTTTTTGTCTGGTTTTCCTGTGAAAAGCACCACAATATCTCCACGAATATCTTGTGTTAAGTATGCTTAGGCACGCAGATTGCGTGGGTACACATTTTCAGAGTAAAACAATGTTATGCGTATACTTCCACGTGTCAGTATCCTAGCCAGGCGTTTCAAGACTTTTATCAAGTTTAAGGGAACCTTTCCTCCATAAAATCTTCTTTAATTCTAACATATACCTTTGTGTAAGCCTAATGTGTATTTGTAATCGATTCGTCAACTAAGTTTCCATATTTGCTTCATTTAATCATTAAACATCAACATCATCCCTTCATTTGAATTGTGAAACGAATTTTGTACGTTTAAGTGAATCGATGCGGAAAATATCTACGTTACTCTCACAGGGATGGTTGACTAGAAAGCAATTTACATGTAAATATACTCCGAAATACTCTGTATTCGCAAGTAAGCAGTAATTATTTAAATCAACGGGTTAATAATGTATCTCGCTGTACTATTTCAAGGTAAATGTTTATTATACGCCTAAAATTGGAAAGTGAAAGAGATCTATTCAGCTGCGGATGAAATAACAAGAGGAATTACTGAGAATTATATGGTCTCAAGGGAAGTGTTCAGCCATTAATTATTGATCGCAGACTTACACACCATTAAACTGAAATACTGCTTGTAGCATCTTTTTATAATTTCTTGGTATTGCATTATTTTTAATTAATTCATATACAGCGTTTTTCTCATGGTTTAACATTTTATTTTGTAACCACCCGTATTTTTATTGTTTGAGATGTCGGTAATGTTTGCTATCTTTGGTATAAGCTATGATAAACAATCTCCTGAGAAACATAAACAAAAATTGTTGATTAACAACTGCTCTGGTACCTCAAAGTTATCAAGGCAATCAATTTGTGAAACTGCCATTTCATAAATCAACTAAAAAACTATAGAAAATTTTCAAACACCATTATTTACGCATCCAGTACAAAACAAATAATTCCTTAAATAACCTTTTAGACAATACCAAAGATACAATTAAGGTACATTAGAAATCAGGAATTTATGAAATAAGAAAAGAATGTTATGTAAAATACATATATTGGGCAAAAAAGGCGACCAACTTTAACACGTTTTAAAGAGCACATTGCTCACTCTAGAGGTGGTAGACCAGAAAAGTCTAGTGATGCCTAGCATATTACAGATACAGGTCACAGCATGTCAACAGACAATCCTAGGTTAGTGAAACAAGTCTCTGATCCCAGAGAATTGGATAGTTACCAGAGAATTTATATTCATGAGATTAAAGACAAACTTATGAATTCTGACAAAGTACCCATCCCGCATTCTAGTTTATACGAACTCTTAGAATAAATTGTATGGTAAATATAAACAAATTTATAGCGAATTCTTAATTGTGGTGTTACTGATTTAGGAATTCATGTTTAATCGTAATATACTAATTACGTCGTTGTATTTGTTTATGCTTGTTATGTTCGTAGTCCAAAATACATATCTTACCTGTTGCTTGTCTTCCATTGTAACTATATGTAATCAATTTGACCTGCTGTGTTAGATAATAGAAATATTATTATTAAGTAGATTGTTACGGTTCAGTGAGCGTGACGAAGTACTCGTAATGAACCGGAACGATTTTGGTAGTATAGTACTCATAGATTATAAGCCAGAATGTAGTGTTATTCAAGTGGTGTTCTGTGTGGTGCATATCTCTCAGAGTGCTACATCTAACATTACTTTCCTTTGTAGATTCTGGTGAGGATGGCAACCTAGTTCCCGAAATGCTTATCTGGAGTTCTCCACTTATCAAGGTGGTAAGGGTATTTTTATTTTTACTTTATCTTTAACTTTTATATACGATTATTAATAATTCTTAAGAATATTATAAAATAATAGGATACAGTTGCTTGAAATAATAGAACTGAATCCAAAAGTGACCTCTACCGCTTTAATCACGAAAAAAATGAATGTTTGCAGAATTTACGCTTTATATATTACAGAATAAGTTATGTAACTTGAAAATTATCATGCTCTTTTTCCTTCTTTACATCCAGCGTATACATAACACACTGGAAGTAAAATGTTCATATAAAAATGCGCAATTTATGGGCAGACTCATATTATATCAACAAAATTCTATTTGCGACGCAGGGCTTTACTTCATCTTATAAGTAATGTTAGCCGTATTGTGTTGTCGCTTTGATTACCTACTAGAATATTCTTCTATAAAATAATAAAAGTGCAGTATGTCTAATGTAATTATGTGTATTATAGTATTAAAAAACAGGCATTAAGACTTACACCGAAATTAGAAAGGTGTGCAATTCCAATGTATTGTAGAAGGTTGTGGAATGGGACTTGTAGAGACTAATCAATATGAGTTTACGAAATGTAAGTATTCTAGAGCAGATTTTCAGCTTTAGGACCCACAAATCTGTTTCTTAGGTAAACAATGTATGTTTAGGAAAGGAAAGAGGTCTTGAAGTTTTTTTTTGTCTTAGGCTTTTAATTACACGTCTTTACGTCTGTTTCTCTTAATTACTCAATTTAAATTTATGAAATGTAGCTTTAGGGTTTATTATTCTTCTTCTTAGTTAACGGAAAAAATGCCATTGTATACTAACAAAAGTATCTTAGTAAATTTACTTAAAAGTTCAAGCGAATTCGTGACCTTAAACTTTTAACTAATTTTACAAGCTGTTTTAAAATTACTGGCTTGTCTTAAAATTACAAATTTATTGTAATGACTAAAATAAGTAAATTTACAAGCCTTTGTAAAATCTCAAAGATATTGTAATTTTCAAAATATGTAAAATTACAAGATGACGTACATTTACAACCATATTGTAAATAGTGGAACACGGAAAATTACAGGTAAGGACTAAATTTGCAAATGTATTCTAACCAAAATATGTAAAATTACAAGTTAATATGTAAATAAAGGCTAAAGTACAAACGAACTTAAATGAAAGTTTGCAGTTTCAAAAAGTTTATATTTACAATCAGAAAATGTTTTCTAGACGCACGTAGAGTATTTATCACTGGGATTTTAAAGATATGAAATTGAAATCTTGGAATGGCAAATTTGGTACCTATACATATAAGTTCGTTTTACTATAGTATCCTATACACGTTCATTTATGATTTCACGTAATTTTACAATACAATTAGTAAGCAGTTTTGCAGCAAAATCAGTTTTTAAGCACAGCATTAAGACTTTAAATTAGTGCATATCATATTCAAATTCTAACAGTTCACGCAATTTTGTATATGTAGTATTTTTTGACATATTCACTGATTAAAAAATGTTTATTGGCACGTGCTATTGTAGGTATCTCCATACCAAGCAAAGGCAATCAAAGCGGTACAATCATTAAACGAACTCGAGATTCTGCTTACATCGTCAGCGTCTTGTTGAATACTAAACCCACTTCAATCGCTAATGCGTCGCAGAACTTATTGCAAATAGTCCCAATCGTTGCTATAAATACAAACATGTGACAGATAGGAGACACATTTCAAGACTCCGACCAACCGCAAAAAATTACTGTGTAAAAGATATACCATAGGCCTTTAATGGCATTTTTTCGGTTGATTGTTTTTGGTATTTTTGATGCCTCTCGCGATTCTTACTTAAGTAATACACACACTTTTTTGTTCACATTTTTAGCACTAGGTTTTAGTACCTTTTTCTTAGATAACCAATACGAAATGTACAGATTCTAGTATTTTTTGTTTTAGGTAATACAATTTCATTTCCAATACTTGATTATTTAAGAAATATGTTTTTCATTTTTATAAAATCTTCGTTCTAGTAAATCCGCACTTATTAAACAATGATAATGATTAATGATAATAAATGACCAATACTAGGTTATGTATCATAGGTTTACAGTATAATTCTGTAAATGTATGTAATATTACACATCATATAAAGTAAGTTATCACATGATAAATTACTGATAACTGATAAAGTTATATAAATGTAGAGAATTGTCTTTCTCAGTGGTGAGCGAGGGTGATGAGTGAGCATATCTTCCAAAGTTTTACCTCAATCAGATATATTAACTCTAACACTATTTTTCTTTGTACTTTGTACTGAGGAGGGCTTACTTACTTGCCACAATACGTATCTAGAGTCATTTACTCATGATGGTGGTAACAGTATTTTTATATTTTTGTTCCCATACCTAATATTCTGTTCACCAGTTTTGCTAATATAACAGCATTTGTCTTCACTACTCCACAATTCCCAAATCAATTCTTCCAACTACAATGAAATTGATCATTTACTTATTCTCTTTCATTACTTTTTGAAACTTTTCCATGCACAATCCTTTTTGGAAGTAATTAATTATTCCCCTTCCGTACTTCTGTTGTACATAAGTTTTATTAATTAAGGAATGTACCCATAGTAACAATCTTGTTTAAATTAGGACGCAGTTATTTGTACCTTTGAGATATCACTTCTATTTATAAAATCAACACCATTTAGAATATTAACACCCATTAAGTAATTTGCTTTCCCAAACCTTAATTCTTGCGAAAAATGGTTACGAATTGTACAATGAATGTACCCTTAATTCTAGTATCTCTTAATTCCGTTTATTAATTAGTGCCTTTAAATAAACTGCTCTACTTAATTGGACTGACAGTAGCTTAAGCAACCGTAATTTTCTACATACCTAATGGAGAAATAGCAGGAAATGTACAAAAATAAAAAGTATGTCTTCATTTGTCAAAGGAATGCAATCAATATTTTAGGAAAAGGTTGTTGGATCGCCTTAGAGGTGTGCACAATTCAGCATATCCAACTAAACCAACGTATAAAACACGAAAATTACGAAGTCATTTTTCAGGTTTGAGAAAGTTGTCACGATAGCGCCTGAAATAAATCGCTAATTTTGTCGTTGACTCAAGTTGAAATGAGGCATTTGAGTGAAATCAAAAACGTACGCACCATAATCCCCTTCATGAAAGGTGGTCATTGAGATTTGTCGCCAAAGAGCTCAATCCTTCGAAGACTGCTGTTCACTCTGCTTGGACTGGACAAGGCCAGAAGTGGGATCGGTATTTAGTCAACTGCGCTATCCGTCGACGCACATCTGCTGCTCGAGACCTGATAAATGAGCTTTGAGCTGCTTATGGGGTTAAGGTATACGCCGAAACCGTCAGAAGAAGGCACAGGGAGAATGGTTTACGATGTAGACGCCCAGTGAAAGCGCTTTGTTAGACCAGGGAACACGTGAACTATCAACTGACAACTTTGCCGCTGGAGATCTGTCTTCTTCACCGACGGCCGGTTCGATAGGATTGATGTGTTCGTGCCTGGGGACGCATTGCAGAGCGTGGATCAGTTTGGGGCTGCATCGATCATGTGTTGGGGTGGGATCACTGTAGACGGGTGCTTGGATATTGTGACGGTGCCTGGGCGTTTAGATGCCAGGGAGACTGAATTTCTGCTGGAGAACCTTGTTAATGTAATGATCTGGGATGAGCCCAGACCTCAATCCTATCAAGCCACAAGTGCTTGATAGGATTGAGGTCTGGGCTCATATGCATAACCCACTTTGCTAATGCACCACAGATTCCTCAAGAGCTGGGTCAGGTGCTGGTCGTAAAATGGCAAAACATGCCGCAATATCTTATACGCTGGTTTGTGCTATGCAGATGCCAAGCCACTAGTCTGGCTAAGGGAGGATGTATACATTATTAAATAAGCACAAAAATGGAATTGAGGCGGCTTTCTGTGCCACTAAGCTTGCAAAATACACTTTTTTCGACGTTCGTTTCAAAATTTGTATGAACGTAAGACGACGAAGCGTGTTATCCCTATACTTTTGTGTTCATTTAATAAATAAAGAGTTCTTATTTTCTATCCTTGATACGCACGGCAATTAATCCATTCTGTAAGCAACATAGGCCACTCAAACTAGTGTCCCACTAATTAAGTGGAGCGTTAAGTTAAAAATACCCCTTAACACCTTGTTGAGTAAACCAACTAAGTTGTCATCCTCAGCAGAGAACCACAAAGGAAGAAATAATGTCAGACGTAGCACTCCGAGAACAATCCTGCTCTTAGACCGCCACTATCAACATTGCTAGTGGCAGGCTAAGAGCAGGATTGTTCTCGGAGTGCTACGTCTGACATTATTTTTTCCTTTGTGGTTTTCTGCTGAGGATGGCAACTTAGTTG
>JARFOC010030413.1:0-30477 GCA_031763485.1 Osmoderma eremita
GGAAAGACAGCAACCCTGTCGGACTCCTTGGTTAATAGGTATCGGCTGTGAAGCCTCGTCATTGGTTAAAATTTTGAACGCTGTCTTCTCGTATAGGCTCTTTATAGCGTTTATTAGGTGTGGTGGAAATCCCCATTCTTATCTTCCCCATTATCACCGTATGGAGTGGTTTAGAAGTGACTTCGTTGGTGCGCCCGAAGTTGTCCACATTGCCTCTGTTATATCCAAACACGCAAGCCTCTGTATCTTGTTGGGTTCAGTTATAGCTGTTTGCTGCTGCACCTTTACCCACCATACCAAGGATCACGTAATCACAGATCTAAGCACTGTGGTGTACGTCCAGTACTTTGGTTTTAGTACCCATGTCTTTCCATGGCTTTTCCTGGCCAACATAAGTGTTGTCTCTGCCCGGACTCTGAAGTTGTCTGAATGCCATGTATACAAACATTAAAATACAGAATTCCCATAAGCGCTGTATTGTTATCTAAAGTGCGAATGAACTATACATACATCCATATTTTAGAACGAGCAGCCTTGTGCATCAAGTAAGTTGAGGTGTATACATTTCGTGATGTGCCTGTCAAAATTTCCGTGTCATAGCAAGTCGATTAAAATTTTCGGTTACTCCACGCAGGTGAATCCTTCGCATTGCATCCATATGAACCTTTCTACGCATCGTTTCTGGTGCTACGCGTGTAAGAGCGAAGTCTACATGGAATGCAAGCTGTCACAGTACGATTATAGCGAATGCACCGAAATCAGCAAGAGTAAGGACTCGGATCGTACGAGCTACTGCGGTGCTAATGGTTGCAGCGATAGCGGCGGCAGTACGTTACAACCGGATACCGTTGTTACGGAAAAGAACGGGTAGGTAGTAAATTAGACGCCCTTCAAACGGAACTTGCGATCTTAATTAGAAAATAATGGTTACGAGGTGTGACAATTTAATTCCTGGAATGGCCAAGTGATATCGCCGACGCTGACCGAATTGTATTGAAATCGTGAGTATTCGTGTTTTGAACATGTCCAGGCTAACACGTGTATAGATTTCAATCTGATACGGCTACTTGTTAATTCGTTCATGGTACAATTATATTTGGTATGCTAGATGGGTTGAAATTCGTCTGGTTCGTACCGTCCGTCCACATTGGCGTCATTAACAACAAGCACCACTTGATTTTATGATCATCTCTTGCAAAGTGTATTTGTAGCATTTGAAATTGAACCTGTTTGGTTATATCTTATATTTAATTGCATTTATTCATAATTCAGGATTAGTTTACCTTGTTTATTTATCTTTTATATGTGTATTGTACCAGGTATAATATAATAGGATATAATGGCTTGAAATGGTGCAACTAAAACAAAAAAATACCCTTATTTCGGTAAGTAAATCACCGTCATCAGTAGAACCTACCAAGAAAGAAACTGTCTCTGGTTTAAGGTTGGTGTTATTCCAATGGTGATCTGGTGAAAATCGCATCTTGTAAGGTTTTACCTTAAACCAGAGATACCACGTCTAACCAACACCTTTTTTCTTTGTATGTTATATCGAGGATGGCTAAATGTGATAATTTACGAACAAAAAATATTTAAGTTATTTAAATCAAAATTATTTTTTTAGCAACACGGTTGCGGTTTAAATTACACTAATGGTATTTTGTCATTTAATGTAATTTTTGCCGCTATTACTACTCCGAAATCTGATTTTTTTTCGCTCTGTAAAGAAACCGATCATTATTACTCAAGCGTAAAAGTTTTATTGCAATATGGAAATGTATTTTCTCAAATTATTTGCGTGCGTAAAAATGTTCTTATACAGGGTGGACCACTTAAGGTGATGCACTCCAATATCACACAAAACAGCAGATATTTAGAATTCGAAAAAGATATCAATAAAAAGTAAAACACTATATACATATATGGCTTATTATTTATTATAATTTGATAATCCGCACTTTACATTAGAGCCCTGCGTACCCGCGAATTTTTGCGAGTGCGGATAATTTTTACTACTAAGCAGAACGGATGCGGTTTATCTGTATCCGCTCATAGTCATTTCTGATAATGTTACTTTTCTATCGTTATTGCTTAAATAAGTTTTAACAACATTAAAAATATCTTATTTTATAGACATACAATAAAATTAATGTATAGTATTACAAAAAAACAACTCGAAAAAGCATGAGAAATTTTGCGCCCATTGGTTAAATGTAATATTTAAGTTTAATCTATGATGTAACGCAAAATAATTTAATTTAATTGGCTACTACCAAGAAATATTCCAATATGAAAAATAATCGTAGGACAATCATATGTCCAAATATGTTATATTAACTTCCTTATTTTAGGCGTTCATGTATATATAAATAATTGTAGTACTTGTAGGACATGAAATTACCATCAGCAGCTTCCATTTCATTTTTTAAATTTTTTTTTTATAATAGCAAAATATTTCTTTATATTTGCGCTAAATGTATTACCGTTTCTTATATAATATTTATCATAATTATGGAATGCGGATACAGTTTGGATGCGGATATAAAACTTGCGGATACGGATAATATCCACCTGAATGAGGCGGATACGGATCCGACGCGGATAGTAAAGATGCGGATACGGTTCGGATGCGGATAGGAAAAAAACTATCCGCGCAGGGCTCTACGCTACATGGTCCACGGTGACGGTGTACATAAGTTGCGCTTGTGCATCCTAATATAATTTTACCATGAGTTAAATAATAGAAATCCACGTGTATACTTTTGGTTATTATATTTTAATGATGATTATTAGGGTTTCATAGCAATGTATTAATATCGAATTTTGTGTAAAAATCGGAAAATGTTTTACTGAAACATTACGACTGTGCAAAAGGCGATATATGGTGATGTGACGGATCACCTCAGAATCCAACAACGAACGACGGACAATAATATTAACAGTGCAAGATGCAATACCCCGCGAGAGACGAACAAGTGTGAAATTGATAACTGAAGAATTGCAGATAAATCGAGGAAGAGTTACAGAGTAATTTAAACAAAAGAATTGGGTATGCAAAGTGTGTATGTCGGATCTTGACGGATAAACAGAAATAGCTTCGGCTTATTGCTGCCACTGATCTTTCTGCAAATGCGCTCTGTTTTACGTATATAGTATTCCGAGAATTAAATTGTTACACCCCGTACACAGTACCACTACAATCTATCGTTGTAATCTTACAGAGTGTCTTCTTCACTTAGTATACCCGCCGCGACAACAACAACGGCAACGACACAGCCCGTTACGACAAGCCTAAACGTCGTCGGCGTGGGTGGCGGTGACACGTCCGAATCGAGTGACACCGAGGACGGATCGGTCATCGTTACAAATAGACCTTCGGGTCTTGTGGGATTGCAGAATATAGGGAATACGTGCTATTTGAATGCCGCTCTTCAGGCCCTCAGTAATACCGTACCGTTGACAAAATTCTTCTTAGATTGTCCCGCTACAGTTCTCATTGTATCGGAGGGAAGAAAGCCGGGCCTATCGAGGGCCTATCAAATGCTCGTCACGGAAATGTGGTTGAAGAAGAAGGGCGGTTACGTGGTACCGTCAGGTAAAATTAAAAACAAATTCCTCAAAGCTTTTAGTTAATTAAAGTTACTAAATCTGCCCCCGAGCTAAATTAACTAACGATATTATGTTGTAATTGTTACTTAGGCCCCACAAGAACTGCTTGCAAAACTTCAATGGAACAAGCCAATCTGTAAGATCTGGGATACGATATGGGGTGAGAGTTAAATTACTTAAATTACCGGTAAATACTTGGGCAATTAATATAAAACTGTAAATAAATTCAGTACATGTTCTATAAAAACTGTTATTGGTTGCCTATATAATTCTTCTTTGCAGTACATAACAACATATGAGGTAAAGGAAACAGCGTTTAATCGCTTAAATCAATAGACAAGTTTTTTTTAATGACTCGTGATACGTATTTTGGCAACCAACTACATACTGCCATTCTCAGTAGAAATTACAAAGAAAAAAAAGTGTGTGACTAAATACACTGCTCAAAATGGTCTAAGGAACATACGTATTCTAGGAGATTTTCGAGGCAGTCTCGACCAAATAAACGTTCAACGTATTCTGTGATTAAATTGGCCATTATAAAAATCGGCTCATTATTTATGTTGAATTATTCACTTGTTAAGTGTTACGCCAATTATTGCGGAAACTTGTTTTGCTTACATTTGCTATTATTCAGTTGGTATTCACATTTGACACATGTCACAAGCTTATTGAGTGCAATACCAACGCGTTAGTTTACAAAAGTAAAGTATGGAGCGTCGACATTTGACTAGGAATGAAATGTTACGAGCTGGTTGTACACAAAATCAAGTTACAACTGAATTGGTCACCGCAAAGAGCGTCATTTGTAGACTATGGGCACGTTACCGGAAAACAGGCGACGTGGCCGAAAAACACAGGCCCTATGCGCATCACAACACTTGCCCATGATCGGAACATTATTATGCAGACTCGGCGTCATATAGACATTACTGCGCGGGAGCTCGTTTCTTATCTCCAGAATTTAGACGCAGTAACAGTTTCAGACCAAACCGTCTACATGAAGCAGGTCTGCGTAGTCGTCCAATTGCATTACGTATGGGCAATCGCGGACCTCGTTTAAGATGGGCACAAGAACATGTGCAATGGGGAGATGCAGAGTAGGGTAGTCTTCTATTCACGGACTAGTTTAGATCTGCGTTTCGGCCAGATAGCAAAAGAGTAAGGGTTTGGCGTGCACCGGGAGAAACCGAGAATCAGACACTTTCAGGAGGTCCATAATCTTAGAGGAGGCTCTGTAATGGTTTGGGCCTGAATAATTCTCCACCATAAAACAGCTCGTTTGGATAGATGGAACAATGACATTGAGCAAGTTCTACAATCTATTGTCCAACCATTTGCACGTATCGCCGGGCCAGATTTACGATATATACACGACAATGCACGTCCACATACCGATGACAGAGTGACAAACTGGCGAACTGATGAACAGATTCTTGTTCTTCCATGGCCCCCTCAATCACCAGACCTTAACCCAATAGAGCATGTGTGGGATATGCCCCAAAGACGGCTAACACCGTTTATGACGAATATTCAAACCCGTCCTGAATTTGAAAATCTCTTAAGACGGCAATGGAACTTGTTACCACAAGATGTCATTGATCGATGCATTTTAAGCATGCCCAGAAGATGTCGGGCTGTTATTAATTCTACAGGTGGTAATACAGCGTATTAAGGCAAGAATGAAATCACTCACAAAGTTTCCTTAAAAGTTGTAAAAAAAGTTTGCTCTTGAATAATATTGTTATGAAATTCCATTTTCAATAAAATTTGTAAACTACTAATTCTTGTTTACAGTTTTATGTATTTTCACGTTTCTCTGATTGCTGATATCAAGTTTCAAGCACAATTATCAGTAGAGTAGGTCAACATTCCAAGGAAACTCGAAAATGCTGTATGTTCCTTATACATTTTTTTTTGTAATTTCCAGCGAGGATGGCAATATGTATTTAGAATCATTCACTAGTTCCAGAGAATTCATTTAGAAACTAACCCCCATATTGTCACCTTTACAGCAGAAGCGTTTTGTTCGGTAAAACTGATATAAGCATAGAGCCGTTAGTTAATTTAGCTCAGGGTCAGATTAACCGCCATCATATATACCGTTGCACCTTTTTTTATTTAGTGTTTTTGTAATACTGTTGTAGGTATATTGTACGGCATAAGAAATGTTCACGCCATGTTCCGAGGCTACCACCAACACGACACCCAAGAATTCTTGCGGAACTTCATGGACCAGCTCCACGAAGAGCTGAAACAAGTGTGGACGCCGGATTCGACGTCCGTCGACCTAGACAGCTACAGTACGGCAGTGGACGAACCCGTTGCCGTGGTCGCAGCTGCCGCCACCCACCACGGCTCCAATTACGAATCCAGCGAAGGCGAGTACGAAACGTGCGATTCCGGCGTGAGCGAAAGATCGAGTCTGAGCGACGACTTGGAAAGGATACCGCCGCCGCCCTCATCCACCGTCGCTACGGGTAACAGTGGCGGTTGCGTAGGGGGCACCGTTTCATCTAAACGGAGGTTGTCGAGATCGACTAGCCCGAACAGGCGATTGAGGACTAGGTTTCCAGGCGCCAGTGTTATAGGTAGGATATTTAGTGATGGATTGATAGACGTATTCTTGTATTGTAGTCGGATCAAATATATTTGGGTGTGAGTTTATAATCTTCAAAATGTGTGCGTATCGATAAACTACATATAATCGTGGACGCAAATAAAATTAAACGAACCTCTTAGTGATATACAAAAATTGTCCAGTGTTGCCATTTATGAAAGGTTTTATGTTGTATGTCCAACCCTTTTTCTGACTACTAGCAATCACGCCACGTTTTTTTCTTACATTAACATGCTGAATATATGTACCTTTGCTAGTATTGACGGTCCACCTGTTCCAAAAATTATTGCCATATTGACCTTACTTATTAGCATCTTTGTATTCCATATTTATTACGTGTAATACTTGGCAGATGGCAGGTCAATTCTTGTTACTGGCAATAGGATCAAACATGCGCTATGTAAAGTAAACATCAGGGGTTCATCCGAACCATCAGCTGTTGTTCCTACGTCACACTAAAATTTATTCGGTCTTCGGCGACTCTAGTCAGTACCTTCGTAATAACAAGCCCAAAAGTATCTGACGTCACCCGTCTGTTACGTCAATAAAGCAAGGTGAGGTGGTAGTTGAGTGTAGGTTTTCACGACTTTAGTAGATTGTAGAAATGTGTTCTTGGTTGTCGCGGTAATTATAAGAATATTTCGAAAGTGCGCACATTTCAGTTTACAAGTGACGCCGACTTACTTGCAAATGGTATCCCTCGAAAAGATTTTACTCCCTGTAAAAACGGTACGGTGTACACGTAACATTTTACGGAAGAAAATATTATACATTCTTTGACAACAACCGATTCATGAACCGGTAAAACTGTAAGTTTAATCATTGTTTAGCCTAAAATCGCCGAACATACAAATCGACCGGTTTTACGAAATTATTGATTCACCTGAAGAAATCGGAAGTCATTCATTTAATCCCAACATTATAATCCAAGAAACCGATATAGACCAAGTAGGCAACGATATGTCCGTAATCAGTTATTTGGCGGGTTGTTGCTACATTAACCTAAGATAATAAAGTGCGAATTCTGTAAAGAAATTTAAATTATTAATGACGAAATAATTTTCTAAGATAACTGCACTCATATAAAAATGGTTTAAACCGAATAAAATTGCTTTATCCAAAAAATTTAACATAGTTTTGCGCCTGGCAAATTGTCAATATATGCCACCATTATCGTAAGATATACGCAAACATCTGCGTAGGAATCTTATAGCAATTGTTGTTTCAGAATGTTTTTTTGTTTGCTTAAAACCATAAAGATATTGTATTCAAACAGTACGCGATTATTGAAATGTTTTTAATAATCTTCTGAACGAGCTGTGCATTCATTATTTCAATCGGACGCCCTTCAAAATAGTAACTAATAAAACTAATACTTTATACTAAAATACGAGTTAAAAGAGGCGATGTATTGATGAATACCTTTCTATGGTGACGTCACACATCAGCACTGGGGCCTTGTATTTCGCTGGTACCGCTCTATTACGGTGATGAGTAATTGTTTCAAATGTTGAATTGATTCTTAGAGAACCAGCCGACGACTGCCACCTCCTCGACTAATAAGTTAGTCGGCAACGCGGGTTCTGGATCAACTTGCCCTGGTTTTAAAAACAAGCAAGTCCACAGCTACAAATCCATCATCTCGGATATCTTCGATGGGAAACTGCTATCGACCGTTCAGTGTTTGACCTGTAACAGGGTATCTAGTCGGGTGGAAACATTCCAGGACCTGTCGCTGCCCATCCCGTCTAGGGATCACCTGGCGGTGATCCACGGGCGAAATACGGCTGCAGCGGCGGCCGCCGTCACCGCGACCACAACAAAAAGTTCGTGGACTACGGATGGCCGTGCGCCGGCTATCGTGGGTTCGACGTGTACGGAAGCTGTGCTGCCCACAGACAATGGCTGGATCGCCTGGATCTTGATATGGATAAAGTCGTGGTTCTACGGACCGACGATCACCCTGCACGACTGTCTGGCGGCGTTCTTCAGCACGGACGAACTGAAAGGGGATAATATGTACAGTTGCGAAAAGTGCAATAAATTACGAAACGGAATCAAATATAGTAAGGTAAAAGAGCTTCAATACAAACTATACTCCATTCACCTTTTCCGATTTATGATTGACTGAAATTTATGGAAAGTTTGCATTGGTGTAAAGTTGATAGTTTTGGATATTAAATTTATCTTGGATAAAGTAAACTATCACTAGAATTCTCAAAGGGGTGAGGAAAGGAGGGGAGGGGGCGGGGGGTTAAAATCTCAGATGAATCTCAAAATGAGTCGGTTAAAAAGAACGGGTTAATTAGCAAAAGATCTGTAGTCAGCTAATGTATTATCTGAGATGCCATGTAAAAAGAACGCTACTAATATGACGACTGCCTCCGTATCCATTATTTCTGCGCCAACAATAAAACATTCACGTTGTCTGCAGTGGTCAAAACGCTGCAGTTCCCAGAGATTATTTAGATCTTTTAAATTGTGTTGAATATGCTATTGCAGACAAGTATAGAATCTACTAGTTGAACAATATAGTGGAAGATAGATGTAGGAATAATTATATCAGCATATACTGGTTCATCATCGGATTCATTGTCTGACTGATTTCGATTTGACAAGTATATAAAATTAATAGTAACTAATAATTTTGTAACTGATAGCCGTACTACTACGGCTATCAGTTACGCAAATAATTAGAGATTATAATAAGAGAAGGGTATCATCTACGATAAGGATGGTGCAATAGAGAGTTCATGAGAGTGAGTATGATTGTGGAGTAAACAGAGTGGTCGATGGTGGTCAGTAGGGGCGGTAGAAGGCGATGCCCCTGTAAGAGATAAATAGCATGTTTTTAACAAAGAGAATGAGAGATTTAACATGAGCTATATGTACACTACCGGCCATCAAAGTTAGGACAGCTGGGAAATTCCCGCAAACGTAAATAAAAACGACAGAAATGCAAAAGAAAATCAAAATTTTATTGTTTTTTTTATTATTTGTTTATATTTGTGTTTCTGGTATTAAACTTCCTCCTTTGGCTTTTAGTGCTGCCCGCACCATGCGTGGCATGCGGTGAGTTAATTTCTACTCGAGTATGCGTCTATATTTTCTTGGCGCATAGTACCGTCGATATTTACAAGACCTCCGGTCCCTGCACTGCTGAAACACCCCCAAACCATCACTGAATCACCACCGTGCTTTACTGTGGGGAAGACACAATCGCGCAACATCCTTTCGTCTCTCGTGCGTCTGACAAAAAGTCTGCGCTTCTGACCAAACACTCGAACTTGGATTCATCAGTCCAAAGGACGTTTTCTTCGGCCCAGTTCCTATAATTTTCAGCCCACTGTAGTTGCTCTTGGCGGTTTCCCCGACGCAGCAACTTTTTTCTAACTGCAACGCGGCCGAAAAGCCCGGCTTCCCTTAAACGACGTTTTTTCGTGGATACCGAAGTTTTTCACGGCCTCTGTAGATTTTTGCTGCGAGTTCGGGCGCCGTCAAACGCGGATTTCGCTCGCTCAAGGCTTCAAGGCCTCGATCTTCTGCCTGCGTCGTTATTCTTGACCGTCCTGGGCGATTTCGGTCTTCCAATGTTCCGGTGGTTCAGTAACGCCGAATAGTGTCTGTTGATTTGGTAACATGCCATTTTTCAGCAAACACACGCACTAAATACCCTTCCTCGTGCAACGTGAGAATAGTCGATCGCTGGTTAGAAATACTCCATATTATAATGGGAGATACGCAGGTAATACTGGAAATATTTACATATTAAAAACACATCACCACAAAGCATGCTTTATTACCTACTATTGCATTAGAATTAGAATTTCTCGTTATAATACTTATGGTAATGAGGATTTCCGGCTTAATTACGTTATCGTAAGCCCTACATTGTTGTATAAATTTTGACAATAATATTAGAGACATTGAAAAAAAAAAGATTTTTTAAAATTTCTCCGAACTATCCCAACTTTAATGGCTGGTAGTGTATGTATTAGTACAATGATGACAGTGGTAGCACATACGATTGAGTGTACGTCGCGAATCCAACGACCTTCTTTTTTTTCGGCAAACTACATATTTCTATTCTTATTATTAATCTTAAGAAGAAATTGTGAAGAATAAATATCATTATCGTGTTTGTACTTCTTCTTTTTTAATTTATGAATGCAAATGAAGTATGAAGTATGAAGTATATGTTTTCAATTATTAACATTCTTTTTTCATAGATTAATTAGACAGTGGTAATTTAGCCGAGCTGCTCTCATTATTAATTAACTGTTTTTATTGCCATAATTTTGAATTTGCCCTCATCTCTGGGTATGCTTCAACGCCCACTACTTTATTTATACGTGAATGGAGTACTTATAGTTAACTATATTAATTAAATTTCGATACTATTGTGTATTCGTTACTTGAATACTAATTGTTCAGCCGAATACGCATTGACGATTTATTAATATTTTTGATACAACTACCACTGGTCCAGTTTCTCTACACGTATTACATATTTTTGTTTCCCACATAGGTTTTACAATTGCCGGAAGTGTTGTGCGTCCATCTGAAGCGGTTCCGGCACGAACTGATGTTCAGTAGTAAGATCTCCTCCACTGTCAGTTTCCCCATGAAGGGACTGGATATGAGACCGTACTTGCACGCGGACTGCGTCTCGCAAGTAACCGAGTTCGAACTGTTTTCGGTGATATGTCATCACGGCACGGCCGGCGGCGGTCATTACACCTGCTACGCTCTAAACTCCGGCCAATGGTACGAATTCGACGACCAGTGCGTGACAAGGGTGAGCGCAGAAACGGTACAAAACTGTGAGGCGTACGTCCTCTTCTACAGGAAGGTGACGACGGAAGCTTGCGCCGTAAAGGCTAGAGTGGCAGAATTATCTAGAGAAGCAGCGGCGTTGGCGACTTACGAAGAATCAACTAATTTCGAAGAGGTAGATATAGTTCGATGGACGTTTTTTTTTGTTCATATTTTCTATGTTACACACATACACTTCGCGACAATTGAACAACCTCACTAGCAACGTTGTTTAGTACAGAACTTTAATAAATCCTCATAGTGACCTTGGATATTAAGCTATTTACCTATATTACACAATTGGTAACATATAGAGTAAGTTTTTGTTGTTGTTTATATAGGGTTGTCTGAAATTTACAGTTCTACGGATTCAATTTGCATCAGTGGAAGTTCATAGCTGACTGAATATTTTGAAAAATCGATTTCAGTGATTTTACCAAATGCTTGTCTCTGTTCTTATTAATTAAAAAAAAAATTGTAAAAGAGTGAGTGTCATAGTGGAGTTATGGTCTCAACCTCTGTTTTAGTGGATATTATAGTTGACTATAATCTCGCCAGTAGACGCTTTTTTTCGTAAGCTATTCAATAATATTCAGTTCATTATTAACATAGAATTTGAGGCAGCTAACAATGTAAATAACTTTTTATTATACAAGAATAACGCCAACAATCTCATTTAATATATACCAGCTGACCCTAACCGGTTTCACCTGGTGTAGATTTCTTATTTACTTTTTTGTTTGTTTGCGAAGAAGTCATAATGCTTCTCCATAAATAGCATTTCTTGTTACGTTGTCCGACGTTTAATATAAATAGACTACCAGTTCTTGATTACCCTATGTAGTTATCCGCGCGAAAAATATTCTTGAGGCAAATTTTTACGTAGCAAAAACTTAACAGGGAGCTGTAAGCTTTCCAACATAAATGGTAGTTCCGACAGGCACCCGTATTGTAGCTATGGTAACCTTGTACCGTTGCACAGGTTTGGAAAATTTAAGGAATGCCAATTTTCAGTTTGAGGATCGAAGGAATTTAAAAATTCCTGTGAATAATGAACGTGATCTTCCCAATTCCCAGAGTATCAATTGACGCATAAATTTTGCATTTACCTGACATTTCTTGCAATATCACATCACTTATGTCATCTTGAGATCTATTCCTTGGAGTGACAATCGCACGCTCGCATAGCCAGTTTCTCTTTGAACAAGTTTTATACATTTGTTAATTAATTCGTTAATAGATCTGACGGTGGTCCTAGTTTTATGCGTATTGTAATCAGGTCATTCTGATTTGGTACTTTGGCAGCACCCATTCGTAATAACTGAATAAAAAATTGGGCATTACCCCCACTTACATCTGCTCTCCCATTTGTTATTAAATGTGTTTTAATTCTAGCTCATGTTGGTGTTGATTTCAAACGCCTTTATAAGGCGTTGTCGCCAATTCCTGTTCCACCGGGCGCATCGGTGAAAATTTATTTGCTTTTTTTATTTTTATATTTGATTATACGAATCTCTTTGGGTAGGTAGTAAATTGGGAAATTTTTAGGGATATACTCATTTAGCTGACTAATGTCGTACAGCCCTTGCAAAGTGGATTTGGACGGATCACTCCAAGTGACATTGTAGCGATGTGGGTAAATTCGGTTAAGGTTTTCTCATAAATTTCAATTATAATGATTAATGAGACCTTCACATCTTCAGTTAATGGTAAAGTTATGTCAATGTTCTAGTAACGACTCTTATTCCGTATGTGTTCACATAGACGTTCCTGAAATGTGTCCCTTAGTTTGCGAGGTTCAGATGGTTGGCAAGACAATAGAATGATCGAAAACAATTCTCTCAATTGAGCTGGAGATTGCGAAATCACGGCATCTGCCGGGGTGTTTTCCCAATTCTGGTTACCTTCTAAGAGATTTCGTTCTTCGCGAGCTAATTGATAAGTTTCCATTACTACACTGTTTACAGTTCCTAAACATTGAAAAGACGTCGAACCACGGGCATGCCGCAACAAGTAATAACATTTAGATTGCTCGCGGAGTGTATGGTTATTAATGCCGGATAGAGATAAACTTTTGGTCGAATTTCAGATTTGTTACCTCTCTAGACAGTGGCTGAGCAGGTTCCACACGTGCGCCGAACCGGGGCCCATTGACAACAGGGACTTTTTGTGTCAGCACGGGTACGTGACGCCCGAGAGGGCAAAAGTAATCGACCAGCTAGCCGTGTCCGTTCCCAAGTCGGTGTACAGCTACTTGTACAAAAAGTACGGTGGCAACGTGCCCACGCCTGCCACTATTTGTCCGCATTGCCAAGCCCATCAGTGCAGACTCGACTTGGAAATGGAGACGTTGATGCAGTTGAACCTAGCGTCGCAAAAGCAACAGTTGCCCGCCACCCACCTACTATCTAAATCGTGGTATACGACGTGGCTGAATTACGTGCAGAGAAAGACGTTGGATCCGCCCGGGCCTGTAGATAATGGTAAGCCTGTGTATGCGGCGCAACTGGGCGGAGACAATTATGCCGAAGTCAGCGAGGACATTTGGAATTTTTTCCGGTCGATTTACGGTGGAGGACCTGAACTGAGGTTCGTGTAAATGTTTCATATAATACGTTTACGATAATCCCAATGTCTTCACAAATACACAAATATAGTAAGAAAAGAAAATATTTTAATGATGAAAACAATACATAGTGTGGTGTGACCACTGATCAATGCGCATTATTTGAACCGTCACTTTTGAATTTTTTTTAAAATCAGGAATCGAAAAATTCACCATTCGTTTGGCCAATAACGGTGCTTTACCGCTTACGGGAGGGGGTGAAGTAAGAAAGCCATTTAACACTTTACACGCACAAAACTACACATCTAAGCTCCAGGTCACGATAAGTCAAAGAGTGGCCAAGTTGGGTACACCACAAAAATATCATTATAACTATTATTATGAATAAACTGATATACCGAGAAATAGAGATAATTCCGTGCCGGTCACACTTATGATCATCATCCATAAAGATATATTTGTATGTTGTGTTTTTATGTGAAGGCGCCTGTTTTAAGTGGTCATGGGTTAGGTTTTACTTATGTGAAATAAAATATGATATCATATATGAAATGATCTATTTATTAATTTCTTTAAAAATAATACTACCGCTGACCCAAATTGGTTGAGTCTTTTATGATATACAATTGGGCCTAGAAATTGTTGAAAAAAAAAAAAGCACAATGAATAGAAACTTGTACGAAACATGTTTAAATATATACATATATATTACGAAAAGTACGGCACATTGATAATAAATTTGAAACACGAAAGAAAAATTTCTTGGTAAATTATGTTATATTGTCACATGAACTTCAATTTGTCTTTTTTAAATTTATTTTCTTGCTATAATGGCCGTCTTGATTTTTTTTCTTCATATTATGCCATTTCCCCTTCCAATGAAATTAGTGTTCTTTCCTTCACATAAAATCAGTCCATTCCTTGGAGGATTTTATTAGAAAATTTTCGGAGAATTTTCTGGTTTAGTATTCTTAACTCTCATATTCTTAACAGTAATAGTTAAATTATTGAAGAGAAGTAAAAGTTTTAAATGCAATGTATTTTCGAAAATAGTGCGCTAATAGAAATAGAAAATTTTTGATGTCGTTAAAATATCTGCTGGTATGAAATTATTGCGAGCATCCACCACAATCAAAATTTCTTTAGTTTTGCTTTTGAAAAGCTAAAAAAGTCGCATTCGCTATTTTTCAGAAATACAGTCCATTCACTTTAAGAACATAGTAGATAGCGCTCCAATCGGCGTCCGTATAACACTGCTAAAATTTAATTCGATTAAATAAGGGCGAGTAATTTGAAAGTAAAATGTCAGTTTTCTTACAACCTTTGTCAATTTCTTTGAAAGTAACACTAAATTCCAATGACAAATATTTTAGTAAAATGTTTAAGAAAAATTAACGATTACGTTTATTTCAGTTTATTTAATCCAACCAAAGAAAATGGAAACAATTTTATTTCAGATATATCTTATATTTCACGTATTCAAACACACTTCGGAATAAAATAGGAACTTTAATAGTTCATTTTTAAAGTAGCTACAATTGTCACAACTATAGAACGATGCACAAATTCAAATATCTTTTTTTTTCATTTTGTTTATAATGCATAAGCATCACTTAGAGAGGACATTTCCGATGATGATCCAGTATTAGCGGTACTAATAAACTCTTCCATCATATCTTCTACGATGTTATTCAGCTCATACATCTTACTTTCTTCGGCAATGGTGTGTTTGATGTAATTTGTCCATGCATGAGCAGTTACGAGTTGGGGGTCCTTTCAATTAATAATTGTTTTACCTCTGGTAATTTAATAATTTTGTTATTGCCAGCTACATATTCCTTCACTTCAGCCCATATGAGTTCTGTCGGATTTAAATGCAATGATATGGTGGCAACCTTAAGATTTTACAACCAGTTTCTGTTACCATGTCATCGATTACATAGGGACCTGGATTATTTTTTTTAGATAACTTTTAGATCAAGAAGTTCAACTTTTAAGTATGAGATATCGCAGGCAATTGCTTTTGAAACAAGCCAATTAATTAAATATCCTTTTTCTATACAGTCATTTTTTCTGCCTTGACGGAATGGTATGGTGCAATCCATTGCAATAACACAATTTGGTTCTAAAAAGGGTAAAATATTTCTCGTGTACTCTGTAAATACTTCACCATTCATTTCCTCGTGGTAATCGGAGGTTTTCTCGATTAAAAGTATAGCAATTCATTTTCAACAAAACCATTATCACTCCCATATGTAGTATTATAATTCTACTTCCTTTTCTTCAATATGTTGAACAAATAATATAACGAGAAACACAAGAAACAACCGAATACACAACCAAAAGCGACCGAAAAGATTTGACAATTAACATTACAAAAATGTACCGTGTAATTTTGTCTTATGTATTAGCCAATAGCAAACGTCCAACATATAAGCGTATCTTGTCCAAAGCTATTTTATTAAAGTGAATGGTATATAGTGTAATTTATTTGTGTTTATTTTTCTCATTACAGATTGGATATTAATAAACCATTTAGCGACTCCTCCGATTCGAACTGTGAGAATTCCGACTGCAATACCTCCGAGGCGCCTCTACTAGTCACCAAGTGGGACCAGACAACAACGCACATTGCCCCCGCGTCTTCGTCCTCGTCATCGTCCACGTTACCACACAAGAGACACAAATCGGAGGACCGCCTAATAGGATCGAATGGCAGCAGTAGACGGGTAGCTACGGTTCACGGATGTCACGGCGAACCCATGGAGGCAGACAACGGAACCACTACCAGAACGACCACATTTGTAGTGGACGAATCGGGGCGAGTCAGAGGCATAGAAGACAACGGCAGCAGTGACGCAACGCCAGAAGTGCCGTTGACCTGTAGCTCAGAGATATCCGGGAGTTGTTGCAACAATACTGGCAGCTGTGGGAATCGGTTGAGCGGTAACGGGAACGACGCATTATCGAGCGGTACCTCGAACACTTCATTGAACACCGACGAAATTTCCCCGAAGAACGTACGCAGGTTCTACAGACGAAGAAAGAGAGATATCTGTAAATAATATTTCTACTTTTCATGTGCACATAGTTCAAATGCAAATGATGATAATTATCACAATCCATTTACGAATTATCAATTCTTAAAATCTCTTAATTTCTTCGGAAGAGGCAAAGAAAAGTATGTACCTACAACCTGCGAATTTTCTGCTATTGAACATGATTAATTAAGTATTTCAGGCATATCAACTTATTCCTTGCAGTATATTGCGGCGATTTATCCTATAAAGTGCTAAAAATGTTGCTAAAAGATTTTTCGGCTTCGACCATTTAATTAAACAAACTCCTCAAATCAAAGTATAATAATTGAAGGGTGGTAGTACCAAAGGCATCAACAATAAGTGCCATTTCATTACTTTCGATTTATTCATAAAATAAATAATATGTATTTTATATGGGCCCCTCCTGACAATCGCCGACATTTTTTTAGGAATGGTAGAGTATAAGAAAATGAAGATCCTTTCTTTGTACTTTTTCTTCCAAAGGTGTTTTACTTTGGAGTTAAATGGTTTCGAAGGCTTCTGTTTTAGTCCCTTTGTTTGTGTAATAAGAAGGCGTATGTGTTAATAAGGTTGCATAAGTAACTTATTACCAGAAATTGTAATGAATCAAGTAATGGGTATTGTAATCACACACTCGCAATATATATGGGCGTAAACACGAGTCACGGGCCGTTTTGCGTATTGGACGACCTTTTATACAGTCATGCTCTATTTTGCTTACACATCAATGTATTTGCTAACACCCAAAATAATTGATATATACATATGTCATGATTTATATAATAAAGCCAGCATTAATATTATTCAGGTACATAATTTAATAAATATTGCTAACCATTAAATAGGTGAAGATGAAATACTTAATAAGTGTTAGATAAAATGGTATTTTACTTCACTTTTACTTTAATGCGGGTTATTAAAATAAGTAAATACAAAACACTTTTAACATAAGCTCTTTATTGATGATAGAACAAAATCAATTTGCCAAGTTATTTTTCTATTTTCAATAAATGCAAGGAAGGGTCGTTCATAATTGTTTTTTTGAATCCGGTTGTGTTTATATTAACAAAAACTTTTGGGAGGCATCAATCACAATTAATTTTATCATTTCTGGGAATAGGAGTTATTTCCTATTGAAGTTGACAATGTAGCTGATACATTTCTCTTGTATAGCTACCTATTTCGTATAAAATAAAACAAAAGTAATAACACCAATAACGTCTCTTGAATATTTAAAACATCTTAACATGGTTATGCTTTTCACTTACGTGGTCGCAACATTGATAAACTTTGGCATGGACGTCTTTTTCTATCCTTTTTTGCCATATACTTCGGTCGAATGAGTCTAAGTACATACAGTCGCGGACACGGTAATAGGGACAGTGAGATGTATAAAGGTATTTTTTTTATAGAAGAACTAAAATTTATTTGTATAAAATATGAAATAATAATTATATAGTAATAGTACAAACACTAAACTTTAAAAAAATTTGCAATGTATGGTTTACATTAGAAATAAATAAAAGAAATTGTAAATGCATGTGGACAGGCAAATAAGGACACTACATTTCTTGCTACTGTAAGGAATAAAATAAAATTGATTACTATTTGGTTGGATATCCCTTTGTTTTTATTACCTCAGAACATTTTTGGGCATAGACTTTATTAGTGCTTGACAACGTGCGGGAGAAATGTTTTTCCATGTGTTCTGCACCAGAGTAAAAAGTTCATTCAAATTAGAAATCTTTTCATCACGCAAAGCAAGTTTCACGTCATTCCACAAATGTTCGGATTTAAGTCGGGGCTACTCGATAGCCATTCAATAACATCGACTGCATTATCTGCAAACCACTTTTTTTTATCAACTTGGACGTGTGCTTAGGGTCATTGTCTTGAACATACAAATTACCGGTAAATGTTCTTCCGCATAAGGAAGCATGATAACAAACAATGACAAACAATAAATATAAGTATATTCGTATTATTGGTGCTTACTTGTAATAATAGTACGAATTTCTGGACAAAACCAATGTTTTTGCACGCATAACTCACCACTGTCCTTATTAACGTGACCGGATTCACTAGTACGTCGAGCAGTACTATTTCTATACACACGGGATTCCCTTAATAATCAGTGCAGCCAACTGCGAAGTATATAAATGCACCTAATACCCTTCCCGTTTGTCATATAATTACTCCTGTTTTTCAAACATTCTTAATAAGGTTAATAAAATTTTGGCGTTCTTGTTAGTGTGCCTTTTGGCTTGTTCGCAACTGTATGTGATTGTAATGCATTGTACTGCTTAACATGCGGCATTTACATACTTTTCAAGGTTTGGCTAACGTATGACTGAAGCACGTAACCTTATTAACATTGCGCATTTTTATTAACAAGAATAAAGGAGCCTCAATGTAGGAGTTTAACATCATTTAACTTCAAAGTAAGACATTCTTAGAAGAAAGGTTAGGTACTAAGGAAATGTCTTTATTTTATTATTCTCTACTATCCCAAAAAGTTTCTCGGTGATTTTCAGGCGGATCCCCTATATGTGTAATGTAATGTAACAGAAAACAAAGTACCAATACTCATATTAAAGGTTAGGCTAGGAAAAGATAGGAGAAATAAGCTTAAAGAAAACTTAAATATGATTGGAATTGGGTATAGAATCGTTGAAGATGGAATTAGTAATTTTACCGACGAGCTTTTAGGGATGGTAGAGATTAATAAAATGAATATTTTTTGCCGTTAAAATCTTTTCTTTAAGCGTCTTGCGTCTTATGTTAAATAAGTTTGCATAACTCGCTTATTACAAATGCTTATTGGAAAATATTTTAAGAGATTGTGCTGACGCATTGCCATTTGTTTGTTATGAGTTTGTGAAATAAAAAAAAGATTGTATTGCAAAAGTAGGATATAATTTGAACAATGGTTAAGAAAAAACTAGCGGGTAACAAGATAAGCTAGGGTATAACTATGCAACCTTATTAAACACATGTGCATTCATATACACACTTATAGCACGCATAATACACATAGTAAGACATTTTTGAAGGAAACTGTACCAAGAAGAGATATTCATTTTATTATTCTCTCACTTCAGTAAAAGTTTGTCGGTAATTTTTAAACATATCCTGTATGTACCGATTACTAAGTCCTTGTTTAACTTCTAAAATCCGCTTTATTTGCACATAAATTAAGACTTTAAAGTATATTTTGTAATCGTTCCTGTTGTATGTTTCCATCGGCCTTCAGGTACCTAACATATTATAGATGTAAGTGACTGTCATTATAAGTTTTCTCCTGTTTCTAAAAAATATTAGGTTTTGCCATTGTTCTAAATCAGAATACTTTGAATTTCTTTGACCATATGGAACTTTATTGGTCGTGTAGATTCAAAAATACCGCAGAGAAACAAGAAAATCAACGCGAAAATTACCATTCACCGTTTTTTTTCTGAAGTCGTTCATCGGCATTTTTTGTTTCCATTATTTACGGAACTTACAGCCTTTGTACATGAAATCATCCTAATCATAATAGGTCTAGAGCTATCTTAAATTTATTTAAAATGCTATAATATCCTATAGCCCAATAAAGTGTGAAGAAACATATATAGAGGGTTTGGGCGCATCAATTTCTGGCACTTGGTCCCTTTGGTACTCAAATTGGTGCTTTAATTAATACAATCACTTCCTGCATTCACTGTACTACAACTTAGGTATCGTCCTGTCGACCGAGAGAATATTTCAAGAATTAATATGACGGGTATTTTTTAGTGTTTCATCTGGTTATTGATAAGCGCTACATCGGGTTGCACTTTGAAATCGTACGCTATCCAATCGGTGATTATAATAAAGCAAATCAAAAATATGTACCAAGTACGTATTTTCGTAGGTGAATTGTGTCTGAATAGATACCTGGTACAAAGGTATGTGGTGTGTGGTATGCTGTGTCTTAGATGCAGAAAGTGTAGTTAATTGAATTTTGTACATAGATGTATAATGTATGTATAATGCATGTAACGCGAAAGTAATGCTATCTATACATATATATACTATAAGATATATTACACATTTAATATAGACCGTATTTAACGAAGGAAGAAGAGAAGACAAAGTATGTATGTAGATAGGTAAATTGTTATTTGTTAAGGAAAAAATGATGGACAAGAAATAAATTTGTCAAACTTTATTAAATATATTTTTTATGGGAAACTATACCTTTTCGTTTGTTTTCTTATAATACTTTTTAAATATTCCATATGTGCCTAAAATTAATTTAATGAACTGTTATTTTTACTGCCAATATCACTGCTATTTGAACTTTGCATGTGACATTTTTCGTGAAGTTCACGCCAGTTAACGCCAAGCATCAGATTCGACCGGAACAATACATGTATCACGAACGGAAGAGTCCGGATTTCTACACTAGTAGGATGTTGCAGCCGGAATTACCAAGCCGGCGAATCCTAAAGCAGGGTCCATAACTATGGGTACTCCTACAATTAATCAACCGAGATATGATGGATTACTCAGGCAGATCACACTAAACCCTAAGATGGCTTCGATAACGCAAGGAACGCCGATTCATGTAGGATAAAAGGATGTATAAGTACTTCAGTAAGAAACCTGCGAAGAATATTCGACCGGCACAAAATGCAAACTTCGCCGCGCAATACCGTGCTAGGCTTACTTATTTCAAAATAAATAAACCTACGGCGCCGATTCTACTCCTCGACAGAATATTTCGTCGTTCAAAATACACTACTTACTTCAAAGGTGCTGGCTTGCGGCTAGCTTTGCAGAGATGGGGTGGGTAACTTCATCTAATTCCAACGATCCAATGGTAGGCGCCACCGAGCTTTACATCTGGACTTGGCTCGAAAAAGGCCGGATGTTACGGGAAATTCGTCAAAGTCAATAAATACAAGTTCGATACATATAAGATAATTCAGAACAAAATATATGTTATATGTTTGATCGATGGACGATACACATACATTTAGAACAATACAATAATTCAAAAAAAAGGAAATGCAATATAATGATTGGGTAAAGAAAGACAGATATAACAAGAAAATAACCTTGACACTCATAGTGGTTGGTTCACGTTCGTACGCGACGTATACATGCGCAGATTCAGCGTTTGTAGAATTTCGGATATCCAATGTTCTTTACTTTAATTTTACATTGGTTTACTTTACGTAGCTAATTTGTGACAAGATACGTTGTAGACGAATATATATATATATATATATATATATATATATATATATAAATGGTAAACTAATAAATGAATTTACGGGTTACGTTAATAATGAATTTACTTATGCAGATGTGAATTTACAATTTACAAAATAATATTTACGTTATTAAATGAAATACGGACTGGGTTTTAACAGATAAATTTACAAAAAGATATTGGTGTCATTAAATGAAATATTGAATGTCTTTTGATGGTTAAACTTCAACGTTACACGGTGCATGGGCTCTATTCTCAACATCTTCGAATGTGTTTCGCATACGCTTCTATCCTAGTGGTTTATTTTCGAAGGCCAATGGGTATTCTTAGCTATCCTTTGCAAATGACCCTTCGAATTGACCTGGCAACAGGGTACCCGTATTAGTTTGGCGCCTCGATACGGCAGTGGGAATAATTTAACATCTACAAAACACATGTTTATAAGAGTAATAAAAATAAAATATTTTATCTAATCTAAGAAAATGCATTGCATTTTCATATTTTTACTTGCACTAAAAACAAAATTATTATTATTATACATACCATGTTTATACAATGCTATAATGTTGTTTTTAGTGCAAATAAAAATATGAAAACGCAATGCATTTTCTTGGTTTAGATAAAATATTTTATTTTTATTACGAGTTATTTTGCAATTATGTATATATAGATAAAATATAAATTTTGTTATCTATATACATAAGTGCAAAATAACCGGTAGGTTTTTTTTAACGCTGATATGATTGAATATAATAGTATGTAAATATAACTCATTTAAGGAATTTGCATATAAATGCATGATATTCGGTAACAGCTATGGGTGGGTGACTTAAAAAAAGGAGTGGTCATCCCTCAATTAACTGAAAGGAAAACTGGTGAAATTTTTAATACATTTACAACTTCAGTAATGCTCGTGATACATTTAAGAATATATTGAAGCCGATATTCATTTTGAAAGTCTCAGTTGCAAAAAAAATGTAGTGCAACTAGTAGATAGTTGTGGTAATTACAATGGAATTCATTAATGAAATTCTGTTGGTTTAATCTTAAGGCGCATTAATGGTTCCTATAAATAAGCTATAACATAAATGCACAGTTCCTTATTTCACAGAAATTGGTTGATTCTGTGTTTAATTCTGCAATTGTATCTTTAACTTCATCATTTACATATCTATACATCTATGTTCTAACTCACCTATTTAATAATTCAAGATGTATTAATTCATCCAATTTTTAAATACTTTATTAACTCAACTAAGATACGCTATACAGGCCTGTAGGTTATACCTTTTAATAGGATTCGAATACCTATGAGCCTTTCGAAGGGTCGAACACCGCTCGCATAAACCTCGAAACTACGAGATTTTCGTATGCGAAACAAATTGGAAGGGTGGAGAATAGAACTTTTACGGGTATCCTTCGAATAACGTCACAATCCGAGTGCGCGGTCATAATATTAAGGGTCGAGAATAGCACCCGTGACCTTGAATTTCTCGTCCGTTGATTCGCGTGCCCCACAATCGTTCGAACAGCGACACAATGAATCTAGGGTGGTTTTGAGACACGTGCGGAGTAAATGGACTGAGTTTATCTGAGAAGCGGAGAGTTTACTTCAGCGGCTCGCCTTCGTCGTTAGCGTTGGTTCAATTCGGGTCACGGTGACTATACCAACAACGCCTCTGGGAATTCTCTATAGCCCCATCAGAAACAGTATACAGGATCCCAGGATATAATTCCGGTCGGTCGTAACTCCACCTCACAGGCCTGCAGTTACGCGGTACTTGCACATGGCAAAACAAGAACACTAATTTCTTTACACTTTATGGATCTTTTGCTAAGACTAGGAATTCGCACAACCTATGTGTCTGCTGCTTGCCAAGATCTGTTACTTACTTGTGAGAAAAACATCGGTACTTGCGCAAGGGGATGCACCCTTAGCCAATCAATTCTCGATCTTACGCGTCGCGCTGCATTATCATTCGCTGAAGCGTGGCCGCGTGACTCGGGTGGCCCAACGGAATAGCATGATGCCCAGATAGAGATCGCAGAAGAGGGACAGGCCGCGCGCGTGAAAATGCAAATAGCTTCGAATGCATATGAACTAGGAAGGCCGTGTTCTCGCACTAATACGCGTAGGTAAGAATTGCGGTAAATATTACGTTAAATACTTCGGCGGCGTTACAATCGTCAACCTTATTCAGTCGAACAACAATGGAGCAGACAGATCATCATGAATTACATAACTTCCCAGCAGGTGGATAAACTCGCGAGAAGAGGTGAGAAATCGTATCACCAAGCATCGATTCCGTAGCGTCAGGGCGTTATCCAAAGACATACTAGGCCGCATTATCCGCTGCCGGGACATGAATAATTGACGTCTCTTGTGGATGTGGCTGTACAACAACCTAGTTTGCCAGTTCTCACAGCGCCACACACGAGGATTGAGGAAAACTATTATTGATAATATTCTGGAACAGCCACATAGATTTCAAATGATGCAGCAACAACAACAGAGAATTGAAGTTGGTACAACGTAATTACTACCAACCTATTTTGGACATATGCAACCAACATTACATTGATCACATAGGTTTGTTTTATCTGAAGATCCTGTATATATACACAAACCGGTTGACATTATGCTGGCACCATTATCATCTTTGTTAGTATTGATCATAAGAAGTACATTAGAGTAGCAGTAAAGTAGTTTCGAAAAAATTCAAAAGGTAAATTATTAATGCATATTTTTTAAGGATAAGTTATATTTTCATAAAGAAAAGAAATAAAACGGATAAAGATGTTAAAACGCGTTCAGTTTCGCACAGTACTTGTTCTGATTTGGAGTAGAATAAGCTTACTATAACTCTCGAAATTACAACCGACTTTTGGCATTTCGTCTTTTTATGACTTGGTTGCCACGCATTACAAAGTATATCATATGAGCTGCTTTCCAGGGGAGAGCAAAATACTCTGGAACACTTTGTTCTGGAGTATTCCACTTCCTAACAGCTTGGAACGTAGTACGCGTACGCACGCCTCGCCCCCTAACAGTGTAAAGCTATGATAAATTTCTTGGTGCTTGGGGGAAAGGCGGTAGGTAAATCTAGAGTAAGAAACATTTTGAATCTGGAACACAAACGAGTGTTCTTGAGTGCTAGGACCGCGAACCTGGTTTGACAGATCTATAGATAGGTTATGGTTAAAAAATACGAAAATATCAACACCAAATAGAACGCAAAATGATAAATGTTAAGCAAGTACGTGGATAACTTACCTTATCTACGCAAGTGGTAACGCTCTACTTGAAGAAATCGTGAGCGGACGGAATTTCAATAGATTTGACATTACTCTATGCATTTGCTAAATGTGAAATTGCGTTTGGTCGTGTTGGTATGATTTTAATCGCTGTCAAAAGTCGGCTGTTTCGTTACGAGAACAATTTTTTTTTCATATAAACTCTGCCTTACTTCAACAGAGGGGGTTCTGAATTTGACGTGCATTGGCACATTTCATATTGCCTGGAGCGCTATTCTGCACCATTTAGCGATAATGATATACGTCATGTCCTTGTATATTTCTTTGTGTATTTAGCTATTCTACATGACGTATAGCGATATCGCTAAATGGTGCAGAATAGCGCTCCTGTTGTTAATAATTCAAAATTTTCGGGCAAATCTAAATCATGACTAATTTCATTTTTCCATTGATGCATAATTTTCTTTTGGTTCTTATATATTTATACTTTCCCATTGTTTTTTAAAACATCTTTGCCACCATTTTAATTATCATACTCCACTTCGTTTATAAGTTGAGTGAAAATCCGGCATAGCGATTCCATTTGAACGGCGACTATCTCGCAGTTATTTGCGCATGAGTAGAATTTGATTTCTTTTTATATTTGTGACTTAAAACATAATTATTTCATTATATTACTTATTTATGTATGTAAACTGCATTCTAAAAATCTACGCACCAGCTCCAGAATAGCTTTCTAAAATGTCGAAAAAAGGAAAAATACAGTCATGCTCATATGTACTAACACACCGTATTTATCAACCTCTGATTCAAAAATATGGGAAGTCAATTCTCTTTTTTGGGATGAACAAAATCCAATAACTGCTTTTCCACTTCGTATCAGAAACAAAGCGGCATTCTTTAAGATTCCATTATATAACGAATAATATCATATAAAGTATTTGTTGGCTGAGCCCCAAGCAGAGAATGTCACCGCAAAAGGGATGACGTCAAATATAGCAGAGTCGGCCGCAGCAAGGAGTCCATCAGTGGAATCAATATGAAATCGACAGTGTATCGACATCGCTTGTTCGATGAATATTTTCTATATATATGTATATTGTTTTCATAATTCTTGGCAATTAGTGGTTAAGAGTTTTGTATGTCTACAGTGTTACTTGTTTTCTTCTTTTCGTTATTTTTTAACAGAATTTCGTTTTAATTTTAGAGTTTTTTTGGAGACAGGGTCTTTCGTATAAGGGTATATTATATTGATTTGATATGGAAACAATTTAGTTCAGCTTACAATTCATATCTGTATTTTATTTTAATTTCAATATTCAGCGCTCGATATATAGGTACCATGTAGATGTTGAACTGAGTGCGTCCCTGGGGTTACCAGGGCCGTCTTAAGCCAGGCGGGGGCCCTGGGATGCATTGAGCCCTTTCGAGAGAAATTAAAAATCGATTCCGCTGCTGTCACTAAGATTAGGGGGCCCCGTTGATCGCGGGGCCCGGGGCTAGAGCCCAGTGTGCCCATGCTTAAGGATGGGCCTGGGGGTTACCGTGGGGTTACCTATACGAACCGATTCATTGAAAGGTGAGGTAAGCCATCCCAATTGCGGTGCCTCTCTCTATTCATAAGCTATGGAGCTGTAACATTTTGATTGACGGATTGACACTTAGGGTAATATACATTTGTAGTTTGGCAGATGGAATCAATATGAAATTTAAACTAATTGTAATGTTATAAAATTTCCATGCTTTATTATATCGCAAGGTATCACCACATTTATTTAACATTTTTGTTTTATTTTCAGCACAATTGCGCCATAATTCATCTTAACTTTATTGTGTGCGCCACAATTTCTTCAAAACAAAAGTGATTTTGTTTATAGATAGAAAGGAGGATAGAATGATTTTTAATGCAATTTCGTCTTTTTCAACAGCATATGATACAATTATTTAATTTCTTATTGACAGTTATTGCCCAATCGTAGAATCGTCGTGTATGAAAAGAACATGCGTAAAAAACTTTCTATAGACAAACACGCGAGGCATCCCGTAGAAGCTGCGCGAAACTCTCTTCTTGGTCGTTCGTCAACCGCCCCTGTATACGGAGGACCGATTTAGAATCGCCACCGCGAATGAGATTATATTTTGTACTTTTACCGTTAAAACTAGGTTAGAGAAAGTTAACGTTTTACAATGAAATCGAGGATAGGTTCAGTTTAATTTTTGCGGCCGAGTTGTTCACCGATCCGCCGTGGTTTGCCGATCTAGAGTGCAGAGGAAGAAGAATAGAAGCAGGTATGTAAGTGCGTTATTGTAGTTTTTCCCGACGTTAGGTTCCTGTTTTTTTTAACATCGTGAATCTAAGGTATTTTCTTTAACAATTTTTTTTTATTACGAAAAACCGAAATTGAAATGTTTACATTTTATTTACCTACTACCTTGTATGAACGTTAACGTAAAGTAACAAAATGATCTCAAATCTAAGTGATAATTCAATATGGTTTAAACTATTGTGCAATAATCCACCTAATAATTCTCGTTTTACGTTTACATATTGAATTTATTTCTTTGATAACAATATACAATATGCGTATAGTATTTTTTGTGCATATAAATAACGAAAAGGTTCATCCTCATAAGACTTAGCTATTTTATTTGAAAGAGAATATAGGATAACAGAATCTAAATAGCACAACGGCAGATTATTTATTTAGAGATCCTATTTTATTTTCCTAATCTGTTGCTATAAAATATCAAAATGGAACCGTTTATGCTCTACTATTTAGTTTTAGTCTATCTAGTGCAATTTAATTTTTCAAGTGACCAAATTAAATTTCATACCGAATCAAACGTCAAAATTATGAAGTCTAGCTGTCAAATACAAGCGTATTCAAATAATCCAAAATAATCACAAACAATGTTGGTAATGACAATTAACAACTAGGAAATTCCCAAATTTTGAAATTTTTGTGTGTTTACTATTTCTGTAAGAAAAAATGTCATAGAAGTGACAAATTAGAAAAAATAAAAGAAGACGTTTATTATTTTATCCACTTAAATATAAAATCAAGGTGCGAAAATTAGAGATTTCAAACTCTACAAGCACTCGTACAAAATTAGGCCTTAAAGTATTGCGCAAATTCTTTCAATACATTGATTAGCGAGCTCGTATAAGCATGTATGTATGTATGTATGTATGTAGGTGCATATTCCAGTGCCTACATCCATAAATACATGCATAGATATATACGGCTTTAGCGTTATGGAGGTCAAGTTAACTGAGTCGCAAAAGCGATTCATAGCGGTGTAATCCGTGTACGGAGGAAGGAGAAAGCATTTCACTTTCTTTTAGAATTTCGCGGCAGCGCTTTCTTAATCTAAAAGTTTTGAATGCATCCAAGATCCAATAAGCTTATTTATTATATTGAACTCATTTTTGCTTTTTAAATTTATTTGTACCATTTAAATTACTACATATGTACGTACATACATACATATATATAATTATCTATTTGAGTAGTAATTATTGCATGAATATTTATCGCGAACAATGGAAATGTGATCAAAAACGTAGGTGCATTATTGTTAGAATTTACTCAATATATATATTTTTTTATATTTTCCTGTTTCCGGTACAAGATATGGAAATAATTATTATCTGCCGATATACAATCGGAAGCAATGTTGTGTAGATTTTAATGACAGTCATCATCAACTGAACATAATAAAGAACCCCACAGAGTATTATTGGACATTATTTTGTTACATGAAGCTCTGTTAGTGCAACTGCAATTTTTGTTCGCGCACACAAAAGTTACTAAAACGCAATATTTAGGAACCATTTTAATTTTCTTTGTACATACATATGTAGATCGGCCGTTATTTTCCAATATTTTGGATAATTTGCTCAACTAATTCTGTTATACACAGAGATGGGTTTAGGAGGACAAGAAAACGCAGCAGAAGAATACGTTTGTCATTTACCGGAAGAGAGCAAGAAGGTGGCCCTCGAAGAACTTCGGGAAGATGACCACGTGAGAACGCAATCCTTAGAGCAAATGAGAGAATGGATCGGTAAAAACTCCAATATCAAGAACTGCAGAACAGGTAAGACTGGAATTATATTTAGTAAGTGGTGCTCCTACTCTAGTTTTCACGACCAAAGTTTCACAGTTACATTAAACTTTTACAAAATATGTTTATATATTACTACTGTACATGTTTCTAGGTTCTATACTGTATACGCGTGCGCATATAACCACAAGATGGCATTTTTATTTTAAATTCATACATATAGTACTTAATTAATATAAGAGATTTTCGGAGGTGTTCACGATATTATTTTGTGGTTGCTTACGTTTCAGACGGCCCCTTCTTGTTGCGATTCCTTCGCACGAAGAAATACAGCGTGCCACTAGCCTGTGAGATGCTGGAACGTTACCTTATTGTCAGACAACTTCATCCTGACTGGTTCCAGAAATTGGACTGCGAGGACCCTCAAGTCGCAGATATCATAAGCAGCGGCTATTTGGTTCCGCTTCTGGAGAGAGACGACGGACGATTGGTGATATTCAGTTGCGCCGGCCATTTCGACCCCCACAAATACACTGCGGCCCAAATGATAAAGGTACACAGCATCATTACGGAAACCTTCATGGACGATGAAATGAATCAAGTGAACGGATACACGTACATCAATGACGAGGGGGGATTGCAGATGGCGCATGTTTCGTTGTTTTCTTTGGGTGACATAAGGAATGTCATCAAGTGTATTCAGGTAAAGTAATCACCAGAGGTAATCACTTAGGTGAAATAATCGAAATGTGATAATTAGATAAAACTGAATTTAGCATATATAAAGCTATAACATAAAATCCATTTACAATAACAGATGAGATATGTCATTAACATACGTCATTACTATATTGTCAAAATTTTGTTTACATCTATTCGAAACATTGATCTGTCGCCTGTAATCAATTTTATAGCTAGGTTTATTTAAAAATAAATCTGATAGATCTCTCAATAGACCCTTCTCTTATGCTTGGATTGCGCGCGCAGCGGTGGGAATCAGGTAAAACAGTTTTCAGCCCTGTTTAGCACTAGAGCAATAAAAAAATAAGTATATAAAAATATATTTAAAAAATATATAAATAACCCCTGAGATCACACAACACGTCTGATCGTATTAGCTTCAGGTAGTCCTTACGTACAGATAGCTGTTTCGAACTCACTTAGTACTCGTCAGTGCACGTCGAAGGATGCCTGGTCCGCTCATCAACACTCCGTATCGTAAGCCAAACGTTAGCACATGTCT
>JARFOC010030421.1:0-30475 GCA_031763485.1 Osmoderma eremita
AAAGAATTGCAAGGACTGTGGGCTGGTATCACTAATACACAGTATCGGGAAATCCACACCGCACAAATTAATTTAATTTCTTCTTCTTCGGTGCTAAGATCACCTAATGAAACAGCAAGGATAAATATAGAAAATGGGGGTTGACTTTGAGGACCCAAGCCGTAGACTGTTTAAAGGGGAAATAGAGACTGCATCTCACATCTTATGTGAACCTAGAAGGCAGGAACCTTTGGAAGCCAAAAATGAACCCCGAGGACTATATATGCCAACCGGCCAAGGACCTGTGCAGATTGGTACAGGGCACAAAGATTTGGAAATCGGTGGTATAGTATATGAGTACAAGAATGGGAGATAAATACATAAAATCAAGGGGCTGAAGCGTTTCCGGAGACTTATGTCAGACGGCTCCCATAGGAAAAAAAATTATAAGCATATTTTACAGTGATAGTAAGTAATATCAACAGAAAGACAAAAACTTAACCTACAATTGCTACCTTGATTAATGGATCTTTTTTTCCTGAAATTTTCGTTTCTTAGTACGAAAAAACTACATCTTTCCTAAAAATTACACAAAAATATATAAACCTGTACTTGCAGGTTGTACATTTGCTTATAGCGGCCAGTATAGATTGTTTATCAAAGAGAACAAAGAACTGCAAAGCTATTTGATTAGATGTGGTTAAAACATTTAGTAAACAATGTGTACTGGTGGTGAATGCGTTTTAAATTATTACAATTTCAAATAACTCTCGCTTATTGACACATTTTGTATTTGTAACAAAAATATCTGAATTGAATTGTAATAAATTTTCGGAACCAGGGATTTTATAACTGACTAATAATTGAAATGTCTAACTAATCAATTTTTTCACGTTGATTTTTATCGATATTTGTTACTTACTGTAATATAGGTGAAACCAACACTCGTCGCTTTTGTTATTTTCATTCTGTTTCAGTAAATATTTTTCAATTTCATACCGTTTTTGTTTTTTGTTTTTTTTTCTTCGATGAGAAGAATATTTAATCAATGTTTGAAATTTGTTGTGATGTTTTATAAACCCTTTTAGATAATAATTGAATAATAAATTTTATTTTTTAGGTCAATTTTCATCGAATTTTTATGATGTTATGCATTTTTACTAAGTGTCCAAACGATTTTCCAGCACTAAATGCTTTTCTAATGTCAGAGGGCATTACGTAATAAAGTGCTCACGCATGCAACTATGCATTACATACCATGTAATTTTGTTTATATTTTCTTAATAAGATTTTAATGCTTTCCTGTTTCATGCGCTCGCTGCCCTTAACTTGATAAATGTACGGTTTAACACGCGACGTATCAAAAAGTCATGACGTGAAAAACATAATTTGTTTTAATATACTAACTTTCCAACTTATAAAGAATTATATGAATGCAGTGTTTTATTTTGTTTCACTATTTCATTCACACATGACGGTAGTTGGAAACCTGGGAATAACCTAGGACATACCAAAATAACAAGGGTTGTTGAAAATCCTGTGTTAGATATGAGCTGCGATTGCAGCCAATGACTAGCCACGGCGGACCAGCTAGTAAGGAAGGGATCCGAAATGACCTTCATTGGACCTGGGCTAGCTCTCGGACCACAAAAACTGCTGCGGGTGTTACGGCAACTGAGTGGGTTATTGAACAACTGGCGCCATGTAGCAGGACAGAAACACAACAAACAGATGATGAGGAAACCATCACAACATTTGGCAGATGACATACTGTCTCTTGACAGAATGCAGATTAGGGTGATGACGTGTCACCTTACTGGACACGGAAACACAAGGAAACATTTACAAAAAAATGGGAGTCTACAGGGAGGAATCTCTATGTAGATTATGCAATGAAGAGGAGGAGACAGCCTCTCACATTCTTTTTGAATGCTACGGATTAAGCCACCGGAGATACGCCTTGTCAGGTGCAATAGACACCGCGGGGCATACCGGAAAAGGATTTGACGCACACACTACTAAACCTTGATAGGGGGTAGATATTTGGATAAGCAGGAAACAACCGAATGCAAGGCCGCAGTGTTAAGGGATTGAAAAGACTTTTCTCTAGATTCTGGACTCAATCAATCATACATGACGACATATACTAGGTATTAGATCGTATTATGAAATGCTAAATAGACTGACAGTCGTTTTGTATAAAGTAACCGTTGTAGCTATATATTGTTGTGTATCCAGGGATGCAGGGATGTAGTGCATTGTCGCTTAATTGCTGAAGACACTGAACGTGAAAATCGTCTGCTTTGCAACATTATACATTTCGCTACCAGCTGGCGCAACCAGATCTATAGGCACCTTCCTTATCTAAGCGAAATTTTTGTTAATATCCATTTTCAAATCCAGAATATTGTACATTATAATTATAAAATTAGGGGGATTATTCCCTTCATATTAAAATTTCAACGTTGGTGAAAACAATGCGTTCAGCACACATGTTTGGATAGAAATAAATATAAATTATTAACAGTCGTTAAAATCGTGCACAATAATCCAGTTATCAGTCTATAATAGTATCGTAAATAATGAAATCAACAGCGTTGACATGAGAAGATAAACATATGTTTAATTTGATTACGTTTTATATTATAAATAGATTTCATTGCATTTATCATACAGCTACTGTACTGTACAATTACTTTCGAAAAGAATATATTTCTTTAAATATCTGTCTAGACTAAGCACTTGTTATTATGTTTAGATGTTCAGATTACTTTTCAGTATTGACTTGCGTGAGATGAGCCATCAATAAGCTGCTGCCAAAAATCAAACTAAATTAAAAGAAAATACATGCGTGCATTTTCCTTTTAATATACGGACACACACACACACATAAAGAGGTTAATCTTAACTGATTTGATTACAAGCATTTGAAGACACCCTTGCCCTTGATATTACTTTTGCGCTAAGCGACGCAATATTGATATAACGAAGACGTATCCTCGTCCCTGTGCATTGAAATGGAAAGCTTGTGCCATCATTAAGGGCCACAGATTCCACTACTGTGCGATAGTCGGTTGTTGTATCCAGCAAGAATATCGAACCTTGAAGGACCAAAAATTAACATTCGATTGGATGAAACTAAGTTCAAGGCGCCAATAATCGCGGTAGTTCATTTTGTAAAAACTCCAAGTACATAGATCCATTTAAATTAAAGAAGAAATAAGATTCTTCAACATACTCGCTGATTATGCCCCCCAAACGTTAACTCTCCACTGATGTTGTTGATCCACTTGTCGCAAAAATCTAGAATTTTCCTATGTATAATAGTGAATGTTACGCTTATTTACCGATCTATTTTTGTTAAAAGTTGCTTCGTCAGAGAACTTTAAAAAGAGAATGGGGATTTCCTTGTAATTTATCATTGGCCTAGTTACAAATCTGAAAAGGTTTTTCGAAATCCTGTTCACTAAGCTCCCAATGTAACTGAATATGGTAATAATGGATGTGTTATACATATTTGGCTTGTATTTGAATCTTCAGTAACCGCGAATAGAACGTTTAATTCATTTTCTTCATTTCTTGCTTCAGTGTATAATGCAGGAATGTTGGCGTTATTGGAATTTTATCTATGATTGGTGTTGGAAGGAAAATTTATATGACTCTATAGATGAGGTATGATAATTCCCTTCAGAGACAGTGGTGCGAGTAACAAAAAGAAGACAGGACAAATTAGAAAAGACTAGCCTCAAGCATCGTATTGCTACTGTTAACTACGCTATTGAATTGATTTAAACCTAATGTGTTCATAATTTTTTTTAGAACTGAGTATTTGCGGCCAGCAAAACTGTTAACAGAATTAAACATTGTACAATTAAAATTATAGTCATTTTTTGTGTAGTCCTTGCCCCTAACATCTCCCGAGCCGCCACTGTTCGTATGTACAACAAAAAGCAGTAACAAGCATGTCATTTACAGCACGATCTGAACTTTGGTACGCTCTGTACAATGTGGAAGGTAACAATAAAAGCTACTCTGATTGTGAGTGCAGCGGTATTCCTCGATAGCTGTCATCTACAATCGTTAAATTCTTCCGAGCTTCATTTGTTATCTCGACGTATTGTCTTCTTTAATGTTCGGTCAAATATGACGTTCACTTGGGTACAAGTTATATTCATTGTCGAACGTTCTTTCCGCGGTTGTAACGTTTGTTCCGCAATACTGTATTATGTTTCGTCGAATGACGAGAAAACACATTTTTACTAATGATCAGTAAAGAATATTCATATACTTTTATCTACATTCAAAATAGTTATTATACAGGATGTTTACGGTCTTGTGATTTTATTTTCAAGGGATGATTAAACATCTTAAAATAAGGTCATTAACGTAAAAATATCTTGACAAAGTTGCATAATAAGAGAGATATTAATGTTAAAAAAAATCGTAGTTTTCATTTTTTTATTTTTACGTAATGATTAAGCATATTAATTTAAACAGTTTTTTAATGTTTTTTAATGCATCCACTTCACACTAGTTGTTCAAAGTTATCGCCGTATTGTTGAACGCAGTCTCTCTCTATGTATCCACGAAATCAAGGGCGTTAAGATCGGGTGACCGAGGAGGCCATGGCATAGGACCACCTCCAACCAATCCACTTATTTTCAAACACATTATCTAAATGTTGGCGAACTAAACGATTAAAATGCGGCGGTGCGCGATCGTGAAGAAACCACATTTGTCGACGTACATTCAAAGGAACAAGAGATAATCATATCCATTCATTCGATTTGGCAACAGAAATGGGCCAATAAGTTGTCCGTTGACCAGTCCGGCCCAAACATTTTTCGAAAATCTATGCTGAAAATGTTTACGACTAACAGCATGTGGATTTTCCACGGCCGAAATGTGTACAATAGATACAATTACATGTTTTTGTATAAACTATCGGCAAAACTGTAAACGCAAAGGATGATCTTCAAGTTGTAAAGCCTATACTTTTTGTACATGGAAAGGCTACAATTGATTCTCGCGTAGTGTTCGCCAGACAATTCGATTTGATATATTTACTTGGCGAAATATTTTTCGAGTACTACCAGAAGGATCTTCTTGGACAAGATTTAAGACTTCTTCTTCCATATCCAAAATTCGTTGGTGTCGGCCAGGACCACCATCTCGACCTTGACGTGTTCGCAGTACACCAGTTTCTCGTGCACGAATTACTAGAGCGGTGAATTTTTGTGAAATAGGTGTTGGCCTGTTAGGAAACCGCTCAGCGAACAATCGACTTGCAGCAGCACAATTCTGCCGTATTTCGTTATAAATTAACATGTCAACGTATTCACTATTGGTGCGATAGATCACTTTTACTTTCCTTACTAGAATTTATTCGGAAAAATGTATGTGAAACCAGCAATGCAGTGACAACTAATGAAACAGCTTAGCAGATGGAAAAAGTTACAGACATCAGCCTACTTTGTAAAAAATTCCAAAATAACCTGCCCTTTACTTTTACTTTGCACAAGTTGTTGGTCAATCGTTAGAAATCTTTTTTTTATGGCGGTTAATCACCACTTAAAAAAATAAAATAAAAACTAAATTTTTTTAAGTTAATGACCTTATTTTAAGAAGTTTAACCACCCCTTGAAAATAAGATCACAAGACCGTAAACAACCTGTATATAGTAGGTATACACAAAATGGTTTTCTTCTATTGAAATGAATCAGGGCTTTTATACATCACCCCACAATAGAGAATTATGTTGTACAAATTGCGAACTAGAATGTAGCGTTTGTTACAATATTGCCGCATGTTTGTACAAATAGCGGTGCGTTGGTTTTTTGTAAATTCAAAATTAATTTTGTTTGAGTTGTGATGTCACATAAAGGGAATGGACACACAAAAACATTAGGATTGATTTGTTGTTCTCTTCGAAGTTAAAAGTTATAAATGGACATTTGAGTATTTTTTTCAACCGGATATTAGCTGTAACATTTTTGTTTCTGTAAAAGTATCAAAGTTACTGATATTAGTTTATAAGTAGGTTTAAAAAGTAGGTAAAGTAGGAAATATAAATTTGAAGTTGATAAGTTGAACTAAATGTTACCGATGAGTCAAGAAGAAAGTTGAAGTATAAAAAATATATATTTATTCATCTTTCGTATTAGAAAACTATGAAGACTAAGAAAATGAAATGATGGTTCAGTTGTGTGCTCTAATAATTGCAAATTGTGAATAAATAATTGGATCGATAAATTTGAATCGTAAAGAAATTAAAGTCGTAGTAGTTATTTAGTTTTGAAAAAGCAGCCGCACTGATTCTTTCGTTTCAAATCTATCACATGGTTGTCTATACACAAGTTCAATTTTGATTGGTTTGTGATGTTTTATCAGGCAAATGACTTTGTGACTATTGTATAGTGTAGATCTTAGAAACACACTGCCAATTTAGAACCGTGTAATAGTAATACGACGCTTCATTTTTTTGTAACAATATTCTTACCACCTCACTAAGTAATAATAATAATAATAATAATAATATATTTATTGCCTTTTGGACCTACACGATAGATATAAGACTGGTCATTAACGTTACTAACTTACAGAACACAATTAAAATAGTAACAATAAGTATTAAATAATGCTCCAATCATAATTTTAAAGTATCAATGAACATAAACACACAAAACGCAAAGAAAAATAGAAAATACTATACAAGCCTAGGGATAATTGAAGCTTAGATCCTCATCTATAGAATAAAAAGCATTTATTGTTAAATAGATTCTAATCTTGTTATGTAGATCCCTTTTATCTTTAATTGATTTTAAGTTTGCGGGTAGTGCAGTGAACAGTTTAATGCCCATATAAACCGGTGATGCTTCAGATGTATTTAGATCATGCACGGGAATAGACAGATCCTCATTTCCTCTTGTATTATAATAATGAAAATATTCGTTCGTTTTCAAGTTGTTTTGATTTTGTGTAACATACAAGAGGATCTCCGTAACATACAAACAAAGCAAAGTTAAAAGTCCTTAAAGAAATGAAAGACTATGCACGTATTTCGGCAACTAAGTTGCCATCCTCAGTAGAACCTACACGGGAAAAAAGTAATAGGCGTAGTATCTCTGGAAGACATGGTCTTCATCAGATTGGCACCAGTCTAATAATACTTTTTTGGCCAATTCATACAAGTTTGATTTAATGTCGAGTCAATTTCCTTAGACCACTTCATACATTTCTTCAATTGAATGTTTGTAAGTTTATGATTTTCTCGTTTTTAAATTTCTTCCACTTAAAATAGTAAACTCTTCAAAACTTTTATATTACTTTTTATTATGTATCTACGACAGTAATTTACATTTAAAATAAAAAATACTCTTACCACCTTGTTGAGCAAAGAACTCTGAATACGTATTTCGTCAACTAAGTTGCCATCCTCAGCAGAAAACCACAAAGGAAAATAATGTCAGGCGTAGCACTCTGGGAGAAATGCTCCTCACAGAACACCGCTAGTGACATGTTATCAGTGGTGTTCTATGAAAAGCATTTCTACTGCAACTGGCAACTTAGTTGCCGAAATACGTATTTAGAGTTCTTTACTCAACAAGGTGGTAAGGGTATTTTTTATTTTAAATTTATTTTAAGCCACCGTATCCTATTATCTTATAGTAATTTTTATTATACATTATTTTTACACAATACCTTTATTGTTCGTATAATGAAAGCAAGAACTATGTATGTAATGTAATTAATTATGTATGGATAGACGTGATACAATTTACATCAAAAACAAAACCGGGTCAAAGTTAGTATCCTGCGGCAACGGCAGTGTTACGCTATATACGGTCGTCACATTACTCCGTGTCGATATGCCCGCAGCCTACTCCGTATTATGTCGACTGAACCGCGCAAATGTCCATCCACAAACACTGCCGCCGAATCGATATCTCTTAGCGACCGACTGTAACACTACTCGTTAAGCTATATGATCGAGCGAATGGGTACCTTCGTGCTATTGCAATTTTTCACCCGTACGATATTAGAGACTTGCTAAGTTCCGGTGGCCGATTGACAAATCCCCGTCTAGCACGAGCATCTGTGTCCCTGAAGTAAAATGTATGAATTTGTAGCGGCATCTGTGTCGATGTGAAAAAATTAAATGCGATTAACTTTTTACGAATTCAACATAATCTCCTCTAAGACTTACATATTTAGCGAAAGGTTCTTAAAGTAATTTGAAGTCCTTTAAAAAGATCTTTATATTGGTTTGCAAACCACTCCTCGTTCAATACACACAACGAATTTTTTTAAATAGTTTAATGAAACGGAGTTGTAGTTTTCCTAAACAGAGTAAAACTGTCACTATAATTGTTTTCAAATATCTTCAAAAGTATATATTATTACACATTTCGGAAATAGTTTTAACCACATACTATATAGTTAGAAATACTTTCGGTGTTGCCAAACGGTTTAACTAGGGAAAGAAGTTAAAGTAATACCAAAATGAGAATCATTATTGAAACATTATTTCCGTAAGATTGTTATAAGAATTCCGAAAGGTGAAAGTTAATTCCTCAGAGTTGTAAAAAACGGAATAAACTACGTTATGTTTAATAAAAAATATAACAATTTCAACTCCTTTAGAAATAAACCTAACACCGCAATGAAATGGTGTGTTATCTCCGCACAGAAGAAACTTTGGATTGTTAAAGTAAAAGTGTGATTAAAGTGTGAAACATGAATATCAGTATTATTATTAAATTATACAACTCCGTCAGGTTTACTACTTGTGCATTTGAACTTGAGGCAACTATCAGACGGTGAGAAATCGGTATTAGATCTAATACCGTATTTTTTATGTGTCTTCTTGTGTGTGTTCGTCATTTGTCAAAAATCCTCTATATTTTATCCTAATGTTTATATTTATTTCCTATAGAAAATCATTCAATATAAACAATAGAATTTTGTTTTTAGATTTTACAAGGAAGGAAACGTGGATTGAGGTATATTCTTGCAACGATGTCGAAAATCAATTTCCAAACTCTATGTCAATTTAAATTATTACTATATCTCTTTGATTTGCATCTACTGCAAAAGAATATCCTTTTTCTGAGAGAAACATACAACCGTAATAGGCATGTGCACTAAAACTTGGTCCAAACTACCAAACAAAACTACTGCAATATAATAACACATTTCTAAGGGCATCTAATGAAACGTGGAATGTTGTCAACAATTTGATAACAAAATTCGGTTTAATAAATGTTTATGCAACGTAAAAATGGTATATTTTAGGTAAAAATACATTGTGTGAACCTTCAAATTCTTAGATAAATATTTTAGCGTTACTACTTCGTTGCCAAAATATCCATTTCAAAGGTCTAATTGAGAATTCTGGATCTATTTCAAATGAACATACAGGGTGACGCATTAGTGTGACAAAGCTGGATATATCCGTCATCATATAAGATATCAAAAAAAGTTATTTACGAAAATTGTAGACAATCTTACACTTAACATTTTAAAGTTATCGTTATATATAGAGCTTGTTCCATATCACCAGAGTGAACCAAACATACGTTTTCTTAAATGGAACATCCTGCATATTGTTTCGGATTTACATTAAGCTCATGCCTGGCACCCCCAATATACAATTTCATTGCATTATACAGCGTGTTTCATTAGTTATGGTCAGTTTTATATGCAAATCACTTTGAGTTCGAGGTCTTGTATACTCGTAGCTTAGGTATAGGATACGGTGGCTTAAAATAAATTTAAGTTAAAAAATACCCCTTACCACCTTGTTGAGTAAAGGACTCTGAATACGCATTTCGGCAACTAAGTTGCCATCCTCAGCAGAAAACCACAAAGGAAAAAATATAATTTCAAGCGTAGCACTCCGAGAACAATCCTGCTCTTAGAACGCATTTTTTAACTTAAAAGAAATCTTGTATACTGCAAATGACGGTCTGAATTTTTTCTATTACAAGCATAGATTTTTTATGTTGGCGCACTTTTATAGCAAAGTGACATTTTTTCAAAATTGTCAAAACTGAATTCCGTCTTTATTCTAACAAGCGTCCCGGCGGTTAACCTAAATGATTAACCACCGGGGCGCTATCTGTGCGGCGTTTAAAAGAGATGCGGCATTTATTAGAATGCGGCGTTTATTTCGAATCAAACCAAACCCTCATTTCCATTCTTTTGCTATCCATCTCTAAACAATTGTGTTACAACACAAGACGGTTTCGTTTTAGTATCACATACGGAATTAAATCTGAATGTGGTTAATGGGGATTCCCCTACCAACTTTTGACGTTGATTGTGTTCACCTCCCATAAAGGTGCGATGTTTATTAGAGTGCGGCATTTATTTCATTCGGCGTTATGTTCTTGCGGCAACTATTAGAATGCGGCGGTTATTGGAATTGCGTCTCCAATTAGAATAAATACGCTGCATTAACTTCTCAATTATCTTAAATGGATCATACGAAGAAAGAATAGTATAGTTACTTTCATTTTTATTAAGCACTCTCTATACCTGAAGATATTAAGATATTTTAAAGTATTTTTAAAAAGTGAGATTTTTTAAACTATTCTAATATAACAAGTTTAGTCATGAAAAAATGACAGTTAATGTATAATACACCTACAAAATAGAAACATTTATAACTTACACTAATGATTAACATTTAATGAAGTAACCTTACTGTTTACAATCTAGTTCTACAACAAATGTTCAAAATATCCACCAATAAAACATTGCAGGCGTTCTTCAAGCGATTGTCCATCGTGTAGCGATTGTCCATCCTTTGACGAAAGTTTAGGGAAACATTTTCCAATAACAACGATAAATGATTTTCTAAAAAGTCTAAACAAACTTGACCATTCACTCGACCTTCCACAAAATGTGGTCCAAATGCTTAATCTCCTAGCTAGTAATGAAGACTTAAAACTGTCTCACTGTCATTTCTCCACGATTAACTCCTTATAATAAAATAATCTCCAAAAATCTCCAGGATGACCCATTTAAAATAATTTGAGAAATGAATGTATTTTAGTTTTGTGCCGCCGTGAATTCAGCTTTTGCAATTTTGAAAAAATGACACTTTGCTATAAAAGTGTGCAAATATCAAAAACCTATGTTTGTAAAAGAAAAATTTCAGACTGTGTTGATTGCAGTATACAAGACCTTGAACCTACAGTGATTTTCATATAAAATTGACCATAACTTCTGAAACGTGCTATATAATTCAATAAAATTGTATGGTGTGAGGCACGAGCTTAACCTAAATGCGAAATAATGTTCCATTTAAGAAAACATATGTTTGGTGCACCCTGGTGATATGAAACATCCTGTATAATGAAAATAATTTTCAGTTTAAGACTGTCTACAATTTTCGTAAATAACTTTTTTCAATATCTCATATGATAACGGATATATCGAGCTTTGCCGCATTAATGCGTCACCTGTATAATCTCTGTCTGGTAACTATCGTAAACCGGTAGACTTTCATCTCACAAATTTTGACATATAAGCTAGGGTAGGACACTCTACTGTGCTTAGCATGTACTTATGCCGTGTTTTTATTTTTGTAATGTAGATAGGTATTTCCTACAGTTAACGTTAAGCGACATTGTAGGCAACCATTTATACGTTAACCTGTCGTCAGTGCAATTACGCCACTATATTAATTATTTATCTCTGGCTACCACGTTTTAAAGAAACTACTATAATTTATTTTTTCTAACGAACACTTATTAGCATACTATGAAATTTTGAATCTACTACGAAACTGTAAAAATTTATTACGAAGGTATAGTGGAATTTGGTAGGAAAATTTGTGTTGGCAAAACAGAGCTATGAAGAATTTGGTTATGCTTTTAACAAAGAAAGTGCAAAATTTCAACTTGGAATGAAGAAATTATAACATAACAAGGGTGTAGTGTAATTTCACAGCAAGTTCTCTAAGTGTCCTCTTTGTCTTTCAAGGCAATTCTGGGTTTATTCCATGCAGTACATTTACGGTCTTTCAGTTCCTCCAAATTACGTATTTGCATATTTATATAAACGTTAGTTTTCAGGTAATACGAAAGAAAACAATGGTTTGTATACAAATCAGCTGATCTTTTGAGGGTGCCGCATTCGTGTCAGGTTTTGTGCATGAGGATTTCTACGAGATCAATAACTAATGGATTAATGGAAAGGACATTTAGTATTTTCAATGAATAAATGTAAGATACAACCCGGAACTTCTGAGTGTCGACCTCATCATTTATTATCTACTATGAAACTGTTAAAATGTTACGATAGTAGAAATTGATTGTTTTCAATAAAGTGCAAAATTTCAACTTTGAATGAAGAATTATTTTATTCTGATTGTCAATTAAGACATGCAAAGGTAAATGTAGGTAAATATAGATTCGCCAGTAGAAAGTGTTTTATTCAAAATTTCTACGTTTTCATTAAAAAAAAATTAAACATTGTTTCGAAAAAACCAGTTCGGTTTATCTTCCCCGAAAAGCTCTTAATGATTTGTATTTTGTATAGCTTATAATTGAATTCCTTCACGGTTTTGAAAATCGAACTGTATGATACTTCATAATGTTTGTCTACATCTAAAAGCGATCCTACATACCGTTCCTCTACATAACTTAGGATATTGATGCGTTCTGTTTTAACGTGATTGGTTTTGTTTATTTTTCTTTGAGAACACAACCACCTGCTTTGAATTTGTTAAAAATATTGAGCATAGTTTTTGCACATGGCATAGGTCTTCAGGCTAGTTGTCTGAAAACATGCCCCTAACTAGTTTTAAATTATTATTCTTCTGGTACCACGTAATCATTGACACATCTTCATCCTTGTATTATCTGTTCATAATTCAAATAAATTTTCTATTTTTCAATAAAATGTATTTAATTTGTGATTGATGTCTGAATAAATATAAAAAAATATATATTAAATTAATAAAGAAATATTTGACACAAAGAATTTTTTCGCACTGACGAAGCGTTAACGTATAACGGGTTGCCTACTACGTCGCTTAACGTCAACTGTAGGAAATACCTATACCTAACGTTACAAAAAAAACTGTCTAACGGCCTTTGAAATTGGACGTTAAAAAACCATTATTTTTCAAACCAAAAGTTTGTCTAAATTGGTTTTAGTAATTAATCTTATTAATACCAAAGAAATCATTACTCACATCATATTAATGAGGCTGGAAGTGAAAAATAAAACTGGAACGAAGCGGTGCATTACGAAACTAGCGACATTTTTGTAGGTTTTAAGAAGATGAACAAAAAATCAAATATTAGCGAAAATTGTTAGATTGTTAGATCGATGCGTTACATACTAAAATTACTGGGAAAAATACCACCCTTACTAAAACATTAGAAACGCTGGCGAAATTCGAGCTTCCTGATTTCGTGAAAAACCGATTACAGAAAAGTAAATTTCCTTTTCCTTCGTAACCTTACAGTATCGACCGCCATTCATCTCCTCCCTCTGTTTTTCTCGTTCCGCAAAGTGGAATTAACACAAGAAGCAATCGATTAACTTTTCACCAACGATAAATATCGGCAAAAACGCAATTCGTTCCAATTAAGGGGAGCAAAGTGGCTCGAAATGGCGCACGCCATGTTCGGTCCGTTTTGGTAAATAACTTGAAAAATAACGGTGCAACCACTACGCGGGATGTACGATTTTCACCATGTGAATGGTAATAGCTCTATGTATATATGTAATACATACATACACGAAGATAGGTCGAAAGAAGGTTAAAAAAGAATTTATGTGGATGTAAAGGAATTCTAGCGGGGCACCTTATGGCAAGATGCTTTTTAATTTATTAAATTTAAATAATCCCAGTTCTTTTCGGCTGACCCCAAAATATAGTAATAGAAAAAAAATGTTGGAAAACTCTGACTTTTTATTATTACTTGATTATATTTTCAGTATGGCATAATAATATAATATGGGATCAGCAAACTTGAATATGGATCTTTGGTGTGTTATCTCCTTTAGCAACATCAAAATAGATGGAGTTTATCTTAAACGCAATGTAAATTATGAACACCTCGCAGAGCGTCACGGTTTTGAAGCCTTACACACTAGAAGACAAAAAAAAATTACTTGTATATTACTTAATACTCAACAACATTGATTGCCCTCATCTTCTTGGCAAACATGCTTCCTGGTTTTGAGAATTTTCCAGACATTTAATCTGCCTACTGCACGAACTAACATTTTACTCAAAGTACCTCTCCCGGATGTTTTCATTTCTCAGCTGCAGAGTTAATGTTAAAACTTTACTGTTAGTATCCAAAAGCATTAGAATTAGTAATATGCGTATACACAAACGTATATTAAGCGTATATCAAAGAACGAACCCGACCTAGAAGTTATGTATATACCGCGAGTCCCAAGAAAACAAGCACGTTGAATTAATTGACGTTTACTGTGACAGTAAATGATGAATCAGAGCCTTCCTGACTTTTTAATAATAACGAAACCAACAGTGATACCTAATACCTGCATTGCGGTGCCAATTATTATAGTCCTATGGTGGTACATTTCTAGTATTGTTTTATTCTACTTATTTAGATAACTTAGATCAAAGATTACTTTTATTTATAGTAATACATTCCTGCGCAACTACTAAATTATGAAAATACCATTAGAAACAATGAAAAAAATATGTAATTACTAAACTTAACTTGAAGTTGTGGCTCGAACCATTTCCTCTGAGGTTTAGGTACATAGAAAACAAATTACTGTGTTTAACTGGAATAATCAATGCGATTTTACCGATTGCAAGGGGGCTTATACCATTTAACTATTACCATTAACTTATTTTACTGGAAGGGCTGGTAATCAACTGCGTGCTTTATTGACATCCTAGCGGATTCCGGTGCCATTGTGTTCGCACTAATACCGCCGATGGAGAGAGAAACTATTATTATTGAACATATCGACCCAAAAATAGAATAATTTCTACGTCCGCGTCTCTACGTAGGTACGATCTTTCTGTAGGGGAGTAATTGTAGGTAGTGCAATAATCCTCGACACAATTTTTGTTCTTAAAAAAGAATTATGGTACATACAGTATATATAATAAAATTTGTCCCAAACACAACTATAATTCTTTATAATTAACATTAACGTTTTAAATTATGACTTATTATTACATTCATCTTCTTTCAACATATTTCTTATATTATCTACTTAGAGATGAGGTCGTTACCATTCATATAATATTACTTTAAATTCCCTGTTTATTAGACTATTGAGATACACTCTGTATATTGCCTGTTTGAATTTACCGCCAACACATCTCCTAGAGATGTGTTACTGTTGTTTATCTTTTTAAAGTTGGCGCTGATGACGTGACTGCTGGTGATATATAAATATGGCGATTTCTGCCTGACTGTCATTGCTACAATTTTTATCCCGACAAATGATCAGAATTCTGGAGAAATGTCGCTTTTATTACATAATGTGTCGATGTTCTTCTATTTTAATAATTTTAACATGTTGTTGTGAGTATTACACCTATCACGATGTCAGAAACAATTTTATTACACAACATGTAAGTAATTGATGTTCAGTATCTATTGTTCCACCATCAATCAAATGTCTTTTTAGTTTATTACTCTTGAAAAAGGTTTAAAGTAATGCTGTGTTTTGATTGCGCTGACTATAGTACCCACTAGATTTATTCTTCGAAATTTAACCAGTATAGCCGATACTGTCCACTACCTTCACCATAAAATTCAAATACCAATCGTATAGGTGGCAGTCCTGTGCGTATTTAATTCACCCTAATGATCAACAATTCGATGGTAGCGACGGCACACGAACCTAATACGATAACAATGAATTTTGGAATCACCGCAAGATGCTGTATAAGATCATGGTCATATATAGGCAGACCTAAAAGTTACTAGATTCGAATAAGTTTCTACAATAAAATTAATTTGAAATGTTTTTCTTCAGATTATTAAAGTGTATTCCTTGGACATTGGAAGTGTAATTCTTGTAACTATGGAACTATAATAATAATAAATAAAATATCTATGGAGGGGTTCTCGACTGTGAACGTATGGAAACAATCGAATTTTGTCTAGAAAATTTTATGCTAGCGCAAAGGGTTTACACTGGCCATTTTTAAGCAAGCCATACTTAACTTATTCCGGCGATATTAAATATAGGTGTTTGTGCTTGATTTAGCATTGAGCCTGGAATCATACTACTATCCATCACTGGACAAAGGCAGCCAGACATCCTGAAGAATTTTGTGGGTCTACAGTTGAGAAGACACCAGAGGTATGAACATTGCAAGTCTTAAGGCAATTTTTTGGAAACTCCGAACTCATTTGGCCGTCACGAGCTGACCGAATTTAATCGCCCCAAACTTTTTCCTGTATACCACAACAATCCTCGGGTCATTCAACAATTGAAGACCAATATTCGTGGAATATTGAAGAAATATTCACGGTCCAAACCATTTGAACTGCTTTTCGTCTATTTTATTTAGTATGTCCTCTTGATTAATCGCGTTTCTGTAGTTTTTATTTCTCTTGCTGCCCCATTTTGTTTGATTCATTATATCACTCTAATATTTCATTTCTGTAACTACTGCTTTTATTTCATGTCTCTTTTGTGTTATCTATGACCAACTAATGTATTTTATTATACGAATTACTATTGCATTGTACCAATATCTATAGTTTAATAAGCAATGTAATTTAGTAGGTAAAACTTTAATTTTGGACATACGATAAGCAAGTTACTTGAAAGGATGTAATGCGAGGCAATACACAATGGACAAAGTTGTGAAAATATAACATCATTAATTCTTAGAAAAGTAAACTAGATTTTTAAAAACACATATTCCTAATTAGTAAACTATAAAACTGCTTTAAAAAACTTGATGAAGACGAAGTGAGAATTGACTAATTATTTGCTATTAGCGTAACAACTTAACAGGGTTACCAGAAGATTTCAGACTGATACTTTAGAATCCCGTTACTAAAGTTGAAGACCGCAATTTCGAAAGAGCAGAAGTTGAAATCCCTCTCCGACTTCAAAGGAGTTTTATCTAATTTCGAGCAGCGCTTAATATGATAAGTGGGATCGCCGGGTCGAATTTTCCAATAAAAATCCTACGGCGCTGACGGTCAATTTTCCAGTAATTTTCATTTGAATCGGCGAAAATACACACGGGAGAGTACCGCTATCGCCTCTCCTCCACAGATACACATCTGACGCCAGTATCGCTATTTGATCAGGCACATACATACGCACTTACTCTGTGTACCCTGTCTGTTATTTATTCTGACAAATGCGACCGCCCCTTCGTTTTGTCATTCTGATTTGTAGTATTTGCCCGCCCTCCTCGGTATATCGACCGTGTTGTCGCCCCCCATACTGTCGCAAAACCGGGTGCCCTGATAACGTTTGTCCATAATGAAGTTGTATTAATTAAAGAAAATAATGAGTTATAATTGCACGAACGCGCCCAGCAGATGTAGATCTTCACCGCCGACGATTCTATAATTAAATATGAATTTTCATAAGGAGCAAGAAATTCTTTCGTGCTCGGTCTCGGTGCCCGTAGCTTCGAAAAGAAGGGGTAGATGGTAATCGTTGCTTCCCAAATTAAATTGGTAATCGCGTTTTTGTCACGCACATCGTCCCATACCTATACATGGCATAATAATATATTTCACGGTAGCGGTGCAAATTGTTATTTTACTTTATCATATTCAAAATCCTAATCAAAATAAGTCTTGTTATGCTATTGCTATTCTGGTATTTTCTATAACCAACAGCTGTAGTAAGTAGTAGATATAAAAAAAGTTTTTTGAATAATGCATGGTCCAGCAAACTGATCTACCCTTCTGGTGTGCAACCTAACCCTGCGAAATCTATGCGGCTCACCAAGTTGTTCCATAATATGTAAGGTTTAGCGATGGACAAAAAAAAGGAAGCAGCAAAATGTGCTAACTAAATTAAACATGAGAATTTAAATGCAGTTACGCCCAGTTATCAAGTTGTTGATTTAATTGCATCGGAGAGTAAATCGTTTCAATATACTGAATTTGTTGAATTGAAATAATGTGCTCGGAAGGGTACGCTATAGAAAAGACAAGAACTATTACGCGAAGAGTCAGAAACATGTTAGACTAACTTTCAATATAAATTAAATGCAATCCTCCAGTATTGCACTTGATGAAATTCGTGCTGTTCAGCACGCAATCCATGATTTTTAAAATTTTGACGTCATTGAGGACTTGGCCGATTTACAAAGAATAATAATCAATTGACCATTTTACGGTCAAGTTTTAGTAATTCTTCAGTTCTAATATGATTGGGTGAGATGCACTCTTTCGCATGTACGAAACCAGGAGAATTGCTCCAAAATTGGACTACTTTCTGTTTTAACAAGAAACTAATTTGTTATTTGGCCATCGACGTTGATATGCCAATTGCCGGTTCTGAACCCTGGAAGCACCCCCCGGTACTCTTTTTTGCAAGGGTGTCAGCTATCTCATTCCCTTGAATGATCCAGATTAGGGTTAGTTTGTTACACGCCCCTATTATATTTGCGCCTCCAATGTTTTCAATACAGCCTGACTGTTCAGGACAGTCAGGCTGTATTATTGATTTGTGTTTGAGGATTTTGTTCAAAATCTCTCTCGCGCACACCCCAATGGCATAGATTTCAACTTGCTGCACGTTGCTCGAGTTTGTAGTGTTTTTCAACTACTGCAGAATATTCCTGCGCCAACGCCCTGATGTATTTTTGATTCATCCATAAACCAGCAGGTGTCTGTTTGCGTCAATTTGGTTTCGTTACATCTCCATCCCTCTCTGTTTGAATAGGAAGTAATGAATAGTGTGTCGATCATGTGTCGTGCACAGAACAAGTCAGTTGGCATGCCGTCGGAGATAACTGTATCTAGCAGCTTATTTGCCAAGAAACTTGGACTTGAGTCTTAAAGTAGTTGAAGCAATCATGACTCGGAGAGTAATGTACAAACTTCAGAGAACGGCTCAACCAATGCAACAACAATGGAGGCAGCCATTTGAGTGACGTATTGTTTAAAACACATTAATATTGCACATTCTTAAATGGTACTATGTGTGTTCTTAGGTAATAACAATAAAAATGTCCTATCTTACTTGGTTTCGTTTTTCTTAGCTTCCCTAATAGAGAGTTCTTTGTGCCGCACCCTGTATAATCAACTAATCATCAAACAGAAATTATCTGAATATAAAGTACATATTTTTTTTTTGTAAAATAAACAAGTAGCTGCAATCTAACGAATGAAACCTTCATTATAGAGGTTTTGTTAAAAAAAGCAAGGTTCTTGTTATTTTTTTTACCTTTGTTTGCAAAAAGAGGAGCAAAACAGTAAACAAATGAATTCAAAAAATAAGAAAATCAAGTTAGTCTATATTATTGAAGAACGTCGAAGTAGATTTCTAAAAAGAATCAACTAACGATTTTTATCCTCTTCATTCACTGCGTAGAGAAAAATAAATTTTCTCGGTCTTCACTCTGCTAAGCCCACAGTCAGCATTAATTACGGTTGTAAATCTAATAAAGATGAGCAAATGCATAAAACCGACTTCGCCCTACGAACAGAATTAGGAAAAGGGGACGCTAATAACCGAGAGAAAATTGACAGGCAGAAATGAAAACATTCCAGTGCTCTCTCGGTAAAGAAAAAAATTCACTAGGATAAGGGAGAGTTTCCAAGTTCTTCTTTTTGCGAGTTTGTCGAGGCACGGTAAAGTTTCAGACTAAACGCAGACAAAAAACGAACAAAATTAGGCGTAAAAGGGGAACTAACTTTTGTTGTTTAAACATTTATATATAGAACACAAGTTTTTTAATGTGTAGTAAAGCGTTTGGCAAAATTAAACCACATATCATGTGAAACTCACTGTGTTATTACATGAACCACATATTGACTATCTTCATATTAGTGCACAAGTTCGGATTTCTATCTTATAGATCGTCTCAATCTCCGTATGCAGTATGGGATATAATACCAAAAAATGTCATTAGCGCTATCTTCACTTCCGATTGCTATGTTGCAACTTATTTACATATGTCGGCGTCGGCAAAGTACCTATCTATCTGTCTATAGCGTCAACTGCTGTCAATCGTCATCATCGTAGTTTGAAAATATTGTTAGTTAAATTCCACGTTAATTTGTTTATATATAGTTGCACAAATCGTTCTTTTCAGAACGCTTCCATCTTTTCGAGCGTGCACAAGGTAATATGGATATTTTTCTTGATTTTCAGAAATTGTATATCCTATACATTTAATTACAGTTTCCACTGCATTAATGGAGCTTGTAGCGAGAAACCGGCGTAAGGGCGAAAAATTTAGCCTGAAGGAGAAGTGTATGATCGCAAATGTATTAAATTATCTTAGTAAAACTATGAATGTGAGTGCTGCCGTTCAAGAGCCAAGTATAGCTTTGGGTTGATCAGAGCGTACAATATATAATGCAAAACAGGAGTAACAAACTGGTTCATTATGAAGTCCAAAAAACCCAAGAAAAAATTACATCAAACATGTGAAAAATATTGAAAGGGAAATGAATGGTGGATAATTTGCGGGATGACATTGAAGAATTTATTATTCATGTAACAGATTCGTCATCATCTGAAGATCAAACTGGTACATCGACTGACTAAAAGTTGAATGAAACAAGATATGTGTGTGTAGTTGCTATTCCTTTCTTAAACATTATTGTTCTATATGAGTGTTTGTATGATTCCAGCTATTTTTGTTACAAAGGTGGAAACTATTATTTGTTAAAGGATTTTAATAAATTTAAATTTAATAAATTATATAATACCCCAATTCCCAAATAATTGTTCGAAATGTAAATTACGTTAATGTTGAGTATTAATAAACAAAGTTATGGGCTTTCTCACTGATTCTTATATAAAGAAAATTATGTTTTTTTATATTTTACTGTTTTCCTCAAAATATGCATTTTAACTGTCAGAAACCCAAATAATGGAACCGGAAGTAATAATGTTTTGGCAACCGTGTATCGAATTCTCATAAACTGTATACTGCATTCGGAAGTTGAGACGATCTATAGTAATAAAATGAATAGTGTATATACACTCAGTGCCATAAAAATCCACTAGCAACACGTTTCAACACGTGCAAGTGAAATATTGTACTTTTTATTAGTTTGTGCCGGTGACGTTACCCACTTTAATTGATTAATTGAATATAATTCTAGAGTAGAGTTGTCTTTCGAAAAAGGGTAATCAAACACCTATTCCGTGCGCCGATTTTTTTTTTCGGTGTAGTAACATACTTTTAATAGATTTCTTTTAACTTGGCTGTATCAAACTAAAAGTCAACATTAACAAGTCGAACGTGACTCAACGAGTTTTCGAATCTCCATCACCGGCGGCGGATGCCCATTTTGAAAGCGCCATATTATTACCAGGCTTCGGCATAACAAAAGCATTTGTGTGCCATTAACCGTCCCATTCCTCCTATTTTTGCCTGTCCTCTCGTTAGCAGGAATGGTCTTCACCTTTGACTTTTTGTCCGACCGAACTCGCATCGACCACTGCTAGCTCGTCGGACGATTAAAAGGTAATAATTTCGTCGCCGTAATGAAACCCCCGTGGTTTATTACGTAAATTGTCATTTTTTGACGAGGCGAAAGGGGACGGAAAAAAATAATTTAACTAATGCGCTTGTGTCGAAAACTGATAAAATTTGTCAGATTTTTACCAAACTGTAGATCCGTGAATTGATTCAACATGCCAATCCAACCCAAAGAAAAAAACGCCTTTCTTAACAACCAGTAACCGCCAACAAGCCGATAATGAAATTGAGGTAAACAACCCTTTGGCTAAAACCAACATAGCTATGAATTCTGTTTCATAGTTAAATGTAGTAAACACACTCTTCGGATTACTCCTAACGGACAAAGTATTGATTAATTCGCGACGACACGTGTGTGGGGAATACGTGGATTCCCATTATCAAGTTGAGTAACCGAATGAGCGCGAAAATAACTTAAACCACACGAGTGGTCTCAAGTATACGCCTTTATTACTCCAATAAATCCATTAGTACGGCAAATGACAAGGGTGCTTCTTCCCGATGAAGAAGGTTTTTATTCGTTTCAATATAAATGAATTCATAAGCATCTATCTCGCCCGTTCATGTTACCGATTTCATTAGTTTTAAATGATCTATATTTATATTACGTCCGGTTTTTACCATATGTTCTGCAGCGCCAGATATAACTGCTCTCCCATGTCGGTAGTGCGAAATATGTTCCTTATACCTAGTTTCGATAGACCCCTTTGTCTGTCCAATATAGGCTTTCTCACAATCTCCAATTTTATAAATTCCCATTTCATTTCCGGTTTGTCTTTAGGTTTCCTAAAGTGTTAGGAAGCGCGTTGGACGATTTATAACGGATTTTCATATTTTCGCCTTTTACGACTCGGCTAATTCCTTTCGTTATTTTATGAGAAGGTGATATTAAAAATTTATTTTCGTCGCGGGGTTCTATCGGAGTAAGTGTTGTGGAGTTTCTAAGGTGTTGTCTATATTGGACCTTCTTAAGGACGCGATCAACATCTACCGAGAAGTAACCATTGTGTTCTACAATGTTTTTAATATGTTTTAATTCTTTTTCGAATCTGTTTTGCCTTAACGGGCATTTAATTAATCTATTTACCAGGAAATTAATCGCGGACATCTTATGTTGTTGACAGTGGCAATAACCCATTTGATTTTCGCTAGGTTAGGCATCTTGAAACCTCCCACTCAATTCCTTATATAATTGTTCCATTATTTGCGACTGTTTATGCATACACAGTACCTCCATTTGGAAGCAAACTATAAGCACAATTTAGGTTACGGAATTAAACTACCACGCTGTGTAATTATTTTCTCAGAAACTCCTTGCCTCAACACTATGAATATAGATTCCTTGACTTGCAGTAAGGGCTGCAAGTGAAATATGATCAAAATCCGTACAAAAAAAAAAAACATCAACCTCTTACGTCAATTTAAGGTTCTACAATTATCGAATCTCTTTCATAAGGTAATAGGTTGTCAATATTTCTTCTGCACAAATTTCAAGGCGAACTTGTGACATAATTATATTTATATTCTGTTGAACGGCAGTTTACTTGTGTACATTTCTTGTACTATTAAACCTACTTCGCTATACAAAGCAAACACCAGAATACGTATAGAAGGCGAATTGTAAAAATAAACCACATTTGCGCGGGCTGTTCATCGATCCGAATTCGTTCTCTCTCCAAAAGAGAATTTCTTGCTCTATTCCATATGTGAAAGTTACGCGCCGCTACCATCGGCATACCGAAATACTCTAATCTAGATTACATTCGAACAATGTTTGTAATATTCGTCGATTCTTTATGAGTAATTTGTCGAATATTTCCGTAATGAATTGAAATAACTTTGTTATATAATTACGCGTGTGCGTCGTCGAGGTTAAGCCTTTTGTATTTGAACAACAAAATTTCAGATTTATTTTGTCCTACAAGGTAAAGTGGGTGAACTTGGTAGTACTTTTTACACTCATTTCATATCTGTTTTCAGAGTTTTTCCATCAGGCAGGATTTCAGAGTAACAATGCAATGAAATTTTGTGAAAGTATATATTATAATAAATCATGAAAAAAATAACGTACAAAGTGATATATTTACTTGGAAAATGTGCTGATATTTGACTTTCGGCTGTACTTTGAATCAGAAACATCTCTCTTCAGCGTCCAGCAATAGTCTGCCAACATAGCAGGGCTTCATTTGTCTTGGTATCGTCAGTATTTTCATCGTCGCTTAGTGGCATGCTTTGTTTTAGGCACAGGTAATTCCGGACTGTGAGGTACTGGTCTCAGTGCAGATGGAATATTAGGATATTTTACAGTATGTTTGAAGTCATACACTTATGTTAGACAAAAATAACAATCGGTAATATGATCTGATTGTTCCAAGTCATAGGAATAGCAAAAGGCATATGCCGTTTACCTTTTGCCCACGCTGTAAGAAGTCTGACACACGTAACACAGCAAATATGGGAAGCCCAGCTTTTGCCTTCATCACCTACTTTACACATGACACATTTTAAGGAGAGGTGTGAAAGAGCGTTTTTTTATATTTAAATGTCAATTCACAGCAAATGTAGCAAAAAGAGTTCGGGTGGTGTACACATTTCCTTGGCATTTTTACAGGTGATCAAGTTTGCGCGGTTTCACTACAATAGCTTGAACGCACTAGAACACAACACTCTTTAAAACGTTAACAACGTCAGGGTATATACTCATTCACCGAGCTCTAGCCGACAACTGAAATAACAAGAGATGCTATCTCGAAATGGGAAATGCAGGTCTTAACACGTCAAGACATGTTCAAACATTAACCATTGTATGCTGCTTGATCCGTTCCGAGCTCTAGCCGACAACTGAAATAACGTCAAGACCTGCTCTCTTATACTCTACATGTCTATGCATGCATATTTTAGGTTGATAAGCGAATATCCTAGAACATAGAAACTAAGGATGATGGAGAAATTCTGAAAACATAATTGATTTCAGCATGCAAATGTATATGGGAAACAGGCATTTTTGTGCTTGGGACAAAAATCTTGTTAACCAGTGTAATCTGATCAAAAAAAATAAATAAAAAGGAGGTGTTTCCATTTAGAAAAACAAGTGAGCTGTCATAACATGTTTTTGAGTCGTTCTGTATACATGAAATAATCATCAGAAAAACGGCAACTAAGATCAAAAATCGATGGGTCCTAGCGTTTCTTAAAGAGCACATACCTGAATTTTAAATGAATTTATTCCAACCTTTACGTGCTCACTGTATAACAACCCCATATATTGACATATATGATCAATATCGATCTTATGAATTGCTATTACCTGCTTCAATACTATACTTAACTTGTGAAGTGTTTAGATTATTATTCAGGGTCTTTGGTTCTTTCTGCTTCGAAATTTATCTCAAATAAAAGCGTATATCATATGGAAGATCTGTTATGATACACTGCATAACAGCATTTCTGATGATTGGGTTTTGTTACATGATTCTAGCCAAAGTTTCAATGATCTGTGATAAAAATTTCTGTATCAGCTCTAGTTTGGAAAATATTGCATATGAGCCTTTTTACAATAAAACACAATATTTTTAAAGCTAATCCTATTTTATTAAGTTGTTAAGTTGAAAAAACTTTCTTTTATAAGACTTCCGTGCAGAAGTTGAAGTAAGAGAGCTGTTCTGAATGATCCAACAATAGTCAGCCATCATGTGTGCGTTCCAGTGGCCTTGATAACGTTCCTCCATCGTACGGAGGTCCTGGTGGAATCACTCGCCCTGTTCTTCACTTAGATCCCCAAGATTAACGGGAAAATAGTCTATGTGGTTGTGAAAGAAGTGTAATTTGATGCTCATGTTACAACCTAGCATATGAAAGTGGCTCATTAGTTGTTCAACGTGTTGAGAATAGTCAGAACATTTATTATTTCCCAAAAAATTTGCAGCAAGCCAAACGAACTCATTCCATGCAACTTTCTCAATCTCTGTCATTGTGCCCGTAAAATTTTTATCTTTTATTAACGATCTTATCTGTGGTCCATCAAAAATGCCCGCTTTTGTTTTTCTACACTCAATTTTGGGAACTTTTTTAACAGAAAAAGAAAACAATTCCCATTTTTGTTAAGGGCTTTAACAAATTGTTTTATAAGCCCTAATTTTATATGCAACGGAGAAAAAATTATACGATCCCGTGATACTAAGGCGGGTTTATCACGTTCTGTTGTACTGCAACTAGCACTTCGCGAGTAGACCAATCCCTTTTAAGCCAGTGTTGATCTTTAGCTCTACTATCTCACAAGCAAAGAAAACAGGGATACTTTGTGTAATCACCCTGTTGGCCTAAAATAAGTTGACCATTTTTAAATCAACACATATGAGTCAGTTGTTTTCAACATATTTAATTTTGTCCAAAACCAGAGCAATGGATGTATATTCTTCTTTTACTTTAGTAGAATGTGCAATAGGCAGCGACCCCAGTTTATTCCCATTGTATAAGAGAACACATTTTAGACTCCGTTTTAACGACTCTCTGGATAAACGCCACTCACTAGAAACGTAATTGCGTAATCCCATTGCAGCCATTAAACCAGGTAAATTTTTACAGAATACAAAATCATCTCCTTCAGAAAAATATTTAAGGAGATCCTGTTCTCTTGTGCGGTAATAAGAAATTTTAATTTATTTTGTTAGTAAGTGTCTTTCTTTTAGCCTAGAAACCAAAATTTCGGAATCAGACTTCGACAGTCGCAGATCTCTGATTAGGTCGTTTAAATCATCTTGGTTGAATGGTTTCGGCGTTTCCAGGTCACATTCAAAGTCACTATCAGTGTTTTTCTCAAAGCCAATTGGGTCTTCCTGTGAAGCGTCAGCTTGAGCTTCAGGTGTAGTCTTAGGGCTCGGGATACGTCTATGTGCCGATTGTACGCAAGGATGTTCCCATTTGGCTCGATTTTTTCAGTTAATGCCAGTTATTTTCACCAAACAAAAAATAGCAATCGTCATGGTGGTTCAGTGGTTCATTCCACATCATAGAGGTTTCGTAGCGGAAACTATTTCTATTCTTATTTGTCCATAAACGTAGAAATTCAACGCAAGTTTTACGTACCTTTTGAGGAATCCAAGGCTTATCCTTAATTTCCAGCGGGTGCCCAAAGTAATTTTTGTAAACCTCATTTACAAACGTTGTAGCATTTAAACGGTATTCTTTAAACATATACTCTCCACAAATGAAACAAAAATGGTTTGGATCATTCGCACAAACTCTTCTTGATGATGCCATATCAAATTATAGTAAGATAACTTTTTAGATAGCAACAAATAAACCCTGTAGGAAAGAAAAGTTTTACTGAAAGCTATAACTCGGAAACAAGAGCTATTAGAAAATAAATGAGGGTATATTTAGAATCAGCGACGTTAAATTATTAAACATCATCACACGTAAGTCATTCATCAGTCAAAAAGTTTAAAGTTGTTGTGTTGTGTAATCTGCCAAAATATACTTAAAATATATTATCTAAGCAGAGAAGTTTTCAGCCCTTTACGTCAATAAGTCTTCAAAGCCGGGTACACTTACCGTATGTTCACAATACCGTCACAATATATAGGAGGATATGTAATTTAAGCTTATTAGAGTTTAGATCTCAACACAGATACTTGAAGCAAGAACTTAATCCAGTTACTGTTGTGGCAAAACACAGGTTATCATCTCTTGAATGGTTGCAATTAGATTTGGTTTTTAGCGTACGCTTAGCGTATATAGTGATTAACGATAATTAATGTGAGCGAATGTTTCGCTTTACAAACACCGTCGCTAAATCACACCGAAATAATACCTTCCCTATGAATTATTACAGTCGGTGTTGAGGAAAATAATACCAGCAGTTAAAGCGCTTATTATTATCGGCTTTGCCCTAGATCATGCATCGATTTAATCACAACCAATGTTCGCTCATACCTTCACTCGTCGATATGATCATACGGTTCTGTATGAATACTATATCTGCAGCCGCAGCCGATGATAACGTTTTGGGTGAGCGGTTGCTAAGATAGTAGTGCTTCGTGAGACTGCTGGAGTATGTAAGTAAGTTGCATGGAAAATATATACACTATAAGCAGCAAGTATTAGTGAATAAGGTATACAAGTTATATAAAATTCTTTGTGAAAAGTATTAATTAAATTGATTAGGCTATTATACCGTATGTTATAAAAATTATCTACAAAAATACGCATTGTAAAACTCTCATACACACAGAAAAACGATTTCTTGATTGAAATAAAAATATTTTCTTGGCTATATTTACTTAACACAAGTAAATATTTACTTCGTTCAAGAAAATGTTGTAGGTTTAAGTAATTAAACCTCTTCGCATAAAATGTTTTATTTTCTTGAAATATTTCTGAAACCAAATAATAATTTTCTTCGTCCAATAATTTTCTTCGTAAGTTATTGATTCTTATTGGAATCCTGGATCATCTGATCTAACAGTGTGGATGCCAGGAGACGGGCACGCGACACGTGATGATTGCATCAGATATTACTAGTGGTGTGTGGGGGTAGTTATTCGTAGTTATGTTATAGTTGCGGTTGTACTTGTCTTTAAGAGGTATGTATTTATTTATCTATTTAATAATTTCATCATATTAAAAATATAAAATTACACAGTTAGCTTATGTAGCATATCTTGTAGGTGCATGCTACACAATTGTACCATGAGTGACGGTAAATTTCACATACGAATACGCCATAAATGCCACTTTGTATGAATGGCGTTACCTACAAATGTAGATGATGCAACAGTTCGAGGTAATTTGTTGTTTTTTGTGATGCATACAATATAGCTATTTATATTTAATTCTCACGGCGTTGCGTTGATGTATCTTAATTTCTGATTTTTTACTAGTATTATTTGCAATTGGGTAAACTATTTTCAAATTACAAAACAGCGCTCCAATTACAAATACTACCGCATCTAGTTCCCCATAAAGGCAGAAAGAGGTTGCGTACGGGTGATTGGAAATTTTCTATACAAGAAAGTCTAGAGGCCATAATTGTTCATGCCCAGGTAATAGAATTACCTGATGACATTATACATCAGTAATTTTGAATTAGTTTCAGACTCCTGCTGATATTGAAGTACTAATAGGGAAAACAAAAGAAAGGGCAGCCATTCGAAATTACCCGGTTCAACCCTACATTGTTGTTAAGTTGCCATTTTAATCTAATATTTATATGTACATTTAATATTACAAATTGTATGTCTCAAATTCCTAATACTAATCTTCTTTTATCAAAATAGTACCTTTACCGCCAAACATTAAAATAACATACTAACAGCATGCAGAAAAACAAGAAAAAATATATGAAAAACAAACATTTTGCATTCCTATATTGTATTTATCTGGTGCTAAGAATTATATTATTAGAGGTATTATGAATGGCCATCAGAATAAGTTTAAATGTTGGTTTAGTTTACTGCACTTACACCTACATCGATAGTTCTTTTTATGGATTCTTTTATGAATCTTTCTGTTCATCACATGTGTTTATTTTTTGTAATTAGTAACACCTATATGAATAAATTTGTATCTTCTAGCATTCTCTGGTTTCTAAATAGTTTTCCTTATAGATTACTACTTAATATTTCTATGGATAAGGTAGAAATATTAATTCATAAAGCAGTCTTTCAATTTAATACCAAAATGTTCAACCACCATTTTAGAAATGAACTCAGATTACTTTTTTTGTAAATTTGATATGTAGGTACAGTTAAGCAATTTCTTATCCGAACGATGTGAGTGCGAGGATAGAGTGCGGTCAACATCCGCGTGCATTCTCTTTTCTTCTACCGTGCGGGTAACTAATTCTTTGATTGTACTTAACTTACACTATTCTGGTCATCAAGGCAATTTAAATGCAAATATATCCACATACTCAACGTAAGTAAAATAGTTTCTTTATTTGAGAAACTGAATGCTTAAAACAATTAAAATAGATTCCGAGAAGTGAGCAGCCTATCTTGGATTGAACAATCGTATTATTCAAATGAAATATATAATTGCTTGGTAGAGGCACTGTGCTCCTTAACACAAGTACTTTAAATATTCAAATGAAGTATAGCACCTTCTCATTATGAATGCGTCAAGTTCTTAGATAAAGGAATGCGAATAGTTAAACGAAATCGGTAGTTTTTCTTGATTTGAGGAACTTTTTCTCTTGTACCAAGTATGCGAATATTTAAATCAAGTGCATATTTACTTAAAAATTCAAGAATTTATTTTTCTTCCTCGAAGTAAATACTGCGTATATATATACTGTGTCGTTTACTTGACTTGAGTGATAATCACTTGTATCAAGTAATCGTTTTTCTGTGTGTACATCAGTATGGATATCAATTGTCTAATTGCTTCGACCAAAGTTTCCTTGGCAAGTTACACACCTTCCGAGTTTTCTAAATATTTCCACTTTCCACTTCGAGATCGCTTTCTCTCTCATGTAATCTAGGTAATGGGTTCTCTTCCCCTGGCCCTTCCCCCTCCCAAGAGGGAAGTTATAAACCGGTGTCTAAACACACTTGCGCAACTACCTCTTTAGTTTCTTGGAGCGGTGCGTTACCAGTAAGCTACCAACCTTCACTTGTGGATTGCATGAATAGCACGAACTTGCCGCTTAAGGTAATTAAATATTTAAACTACCTCCGTTATATAGATGAATTTCTACTACAACAGTTAGAACGTTAACTAAAATTAAGTCTAACATTTGAAACTATTGTTTTAACTTTAAGTTAAAAAATACCCCTTACCACCTTGTTGAGTAAAGAACTCTGAATACGCATTTCGGCAACTAAGTTG
>JARFOC010030439.1:0-30451 GCA_031763485.1 Osmoderma eremita
AAGAATGAGCAACTCAATGCTGGTGAAGAGGGTGTGGGAATCAAAAATACAAGACAAGAAGAAACGAGGTAGGTCAAAGCAAACATGGGATAATATAGTGGGAAAATTCTAAAGAAGAAAGGATCACAATGGAATGAAGGAAGAAAAGTGACAAGCAATAAGAAGGAATGGAACAAATTTATAAAGAATTAATGAAATAGATTAGATTAATAATCACCCTACAACCAATGGGTATAAGGGAATGATTATAAATGCGCACAGCAATCAATTCATTCTAGTTTACTATTTTTAGATATGGAGTTTGCCGGTTGAAATATAAAGGTAATAATAGGTTTGACAGTCAGCTCTCTTTCCGAGGTCATATTCGCCGAATGTGCCTGTCTAGTGCAGCCATGCTCGGATTTATTATTAGATCTTCGAAGCACTCCAATGATCCGGACTTACTGAGAACGTTATACTTTGCATACGCTGTGAGCCGACTCGAATATGTATATATTATCAATGTTATCAGGATTCTATTGAAAGAGTGCAACGAAGATTTCTGAACTTTCTTTAGTTTAAGATTGATGCGTATATCCTGCAAGGAATATTGACTACAACTTACTATTACAGCGTCGTCGGTTGCAAAGTCTCTCTGGAAGAAGAGAGTTCCATATTGCACGTTTTCTTCATAAACTAATACATGGTCAGATGGAGTGTGGTTACCTACAATAGACTTTCATGTTCCTCGACTTTCTTCCCGTAATGTTTCATCTTTTTGCGCAGTACCAGCCAGAACTAATTTATTGTTGAAATCGCCCGATCAACATATGTGCTGCAACGCCAACGACTTATACAAAGACATTTTTGCTGGTGAATTTTTTTCATAATGAATGATATTTTTCTTTGCATATTATTGCATTGTTCTTAAGTTTTATTAGTGTATTATTATTAAGTATTGATTTTCGTGTACTCTATGTAATATTATTTTCTTTTCGTCCTATTACTAGGGTTTCCTATTGGGGGAATAAAGTTTATTATTATTAATAAGTCTTTAACACCTATGAATCATCCAAGATCAGTAACATGTTTGTGTTAAAATATCAAAACTAACTAAAATTCCTGACTAAATTGAATTTTGCAAATTTAATTTAATACAAAAGGTAATTAGGAATAGCTAAATTGTTATTTCGAGTTTAACTCATTGAATACAATTGACATGCCCGTCAGACAATATATTTAAATTAAAGACACTGTAGCCCATCACTCCTCACCTCACAATAAATTAATCCGGTACACCTACTGATCCCTCGAAACACATCACCACATCAGCGTTGCTATTAGCATAAAAAGGTTTGTTTATTTCAAACTTAAACGAAACAGACGAGCAAAAAATCTAATGTACGGATAATATACTGATGGTGTAGTATTCCCAGAATTTATTATTGTTTACGGGCTCTGTCTCTTGCGTTTTGGGTCCAAGACAATGGCGATGATAGTACCTCAATAACACAAACGTCTTCTTTAAGAAAAAGGGCGCACATTATCCATTAAGCTGAAAGTCTTTAATGATTCTAGTATCTTCAAGATATTTTTCCATTAATGAAATTCTATACCTTTTTTTATCTATGTCAGACAAAAAAAAAGACGGGTACCCAGAACATCAGTAAAAAAAGAATCAATAAAATCCAAGAACTGTATCGTGGTCGTCACTACAAACAACGCAGTCGGCGTACAGGAAAGAAATTTTAGTTTATTTATACGTGCACTAATCAGGTTAAGAACCTACTCCTCCTCCTAACAAATAACTTCTCGATATAAGTTACGATAGTAAAATTCATCGTAAAAGTTGCGCGATAGTCCTAGCCCGAATCGACGCTACATTCTTCGGCACGCTTTGCCGCCCGTGTCGCATCTACAATGGGAATGTGAACGTCTTTTTATTCTACTACGTTATTCACCCTTGGATATGTATTCGTATGTGCCTGTAGCGGTACGTTTATTGTGTCTGTACTGTTACCGTCAATAGTTCCCATTATCAGTACAGATGTTAGTTAATCGTAGCCGTTGATGGATGGGTGTTATTTTAATTGACGAAAAGTACCGCCTTTTGATGCTACATACTGCACGAATGGTGATCGTCACGGATGTGGATCGAGGTAACGTGAACGTTTATTGGTCGGAACTGATGATGGTTCAGAAAAATCAGATCTTAACTACGGAATTAGTATCATAATTAATTTATGTTTTCGAGTCGCGTTATTCATTTACATTAATAGGTGATTTTCTCGCTAATAAAACAAGGCTTAAGAAATCGTTGAGGCATTCGTCAAGAAGGAACAATTACTTTTACTATAACTGCAACCGCAAAGGAAACAATGTTTTCAATTAGCGGAAGGGTAACGAGTAACGGAAGTGATCATAAAATCCTGATGCGCACAGCTCAGCGATTTTTTTTCCACTCTTTCATCCCCGCCGCTTGGCATCGTTTAATTTTGGGGGTGTAAGTCAGCCCCTTCCGAACCGGCGTTTCGTTCGCAAGCCGCGAAATTGAAAAATATTAAGAACCTCGTTTTAATTAAAGGAAACACTAGTACCACCCGTCCCAACATCCACTCTCGACACTTGCCGAAAAGAAGAGGGTTTGAGGAAGAACGCAGATGGATGGCGAACGGGCGACGGGTCTGTAGCAGAAGATGGCTGATAGCGACGTCCGAGAGTTGGAGTAGAAGGAAGAGGTGCACAGCTTCGGTGGTGGTAGACGATTACGGACTACTATCCTCTGTTTTAAAGTTTCGCAATTCGTCGAGGTTAACGGCTGGGAGAAATCATTTGTAAAACGACATCCATAGACAGCAGCACCCGACTCCGACTCCCGTTCGGATGGACGAGAGAGCATTTTCCGCTCGAGAACGTTAATTGAAATCAGAACTTTGGAGAGAAGGTAATATCTTGAGCGGGAAGAGACTGAAACGAGAAATGCCGTGGCGGGAAAAGAGATGACTACCAAAATAACGTGTCCGTATACCTATAATGAAACTAATTTTTCGCACGATCAAATACAGCGGCGGTAATACTTAGGTTTTCATTAATTCACGGTTTGATATTAGTTTAAACTGATTCGTTTCCCGAGAAACTCCATATACCTGTCTAAATATACCATTAAATCAGAATTTTATTGTTATTACGTCATTTGCAGTTGCAGATGAATAATACGCAGTATAGAGAAATCCACCAATTCGGGAATTGGTTGACAATGAGAGCCGACGTGCTCTTGAACATATGTCCCGAATTTTATTAAATCAATTTGTGTGGTGTGGATTTCCCGATACTGCGTATTAGTGATACCAGTTCACAGTCCTTGCAATTCTTTGCAGATGAATGAATGCTACACTGAAATAACCTAATAATGAAGTGGCACTGTATCTATTTTGGCCATAAAATCCAAATTGGCGCCAATTCTAGGTCTAATATAATCAAAGAATACCATCTCATTATAAAATTATGACTGCTACTACCTTTTACACTGCCCTTTTCCGCCAGAAATCATCAATATCTATATAAGTGGAATCGAGCACATGAATTAAGAAAACAAACTCCGTATCTGGGAATTTCAACGTTCAACTATAAAAACCATTTCCTCCGCATACACAACATCGGACTATCTATCGTCGCAGAATTGGGGATAGCTTACAGACGAGTTTCCGCGACCACCACCGCAGAACTAGCACCAGATTTGGAGTACGGCCAATGGATGGCAGTGAAGATCATCCTGGGTGTTGTTACTTTAATGGCATACAGTGGAATAATGCGGGCACCGCTCTTGGAACCGTGACACTTTACGTTTTCGTCATTTATTTATTCCGGGACGACCTTTTTCCCTTTCTTCTTGGCTTCCTGACGGCTTTTTTCGCTAACGGCGCTCGCTCGAAGCGGGGCGATTGTTTTTGCTGCTCCCACGAGTGAGATAGGTGACGTCGAGGTCGGTTCCGCTATCCTGGCCGACACGTCCTACTTTTAAAGGCAGACGATCGCGATAGAGTTGATTTGAATTTCGAAGATCTCGTGAAAAGTGAACATACCTGCTAAGTAGTCCTCTTATATATTACACAACTGAATTCTGGTCACAATACCATATAAATCATAATCTGAATACCCGCGTACGTGTATTACGATTAAAACGTTCTACATATGGAGAAGTCTATGTACACAGATTTTTTTATTTAGTATGCCGGTTTCAATGTATTATTGCTAGAACGTTGCCAAATCGGATTGATAGAGAAGCTAGAATCTTCTCGAGAATGTAAACCGTAATATACTAACATTGGCAACTAGGGCGGTTTTTTGTATGTACATGTGTTCCGGTCTTACTGACAGATGCGCGATTTTCCAACCCAGTGTACCTATGTTTGCCCATAAATTGCGACGATATTCATCGCAGTATCATTACATTGCTTCGGTTAACTGATTGTACACTCCTGGGGTACTTCCACTAAAATAAACCTGCGAAAGGTGAGTTTAATTCTGAAAATGCTTACGTTATTTTCTCTATTAGAAGATATGTCAATAATTATTTGAATGAAATGCCAATAGCAAAACGTAAATCGTACTGCTCACAGCGATTGCAGTTTTTAGAGTATAAATAGGAATACAGGCATACGCTGGCACTGACACCCCACTTCAACTCGCTTGTAGCGAACGAAAATATCCTAACCCTATTCATTATTCGCAACACTGTTGGAGGTATTTCTCCCAAGAAGTATTATAGCAATCATCCGCCTGTTTTTCGCTAAAATCCTTTCCAACCTACACCGTACACCACCTCGCCTACTAAGATCGTTTAAATTACCCAATTCCTCGTGTTCATCTCGCAATAAAATTTGCATTTAATTTTCTAAAAGACCCCGTTTGTAACGATGTTTAATACAGAATCTCGGTAACGGAGGAGGAGAGATATCCTCCTTTGTATGCACAAGACGAACTCAGTTCTCTCTTTCAATACACTGTTTGATGCCGGAGCAATCCGGCCGCCACTGCCACCCCTGTTTCCCTTTTCTACGAACCGATGGATGGAGACTCGGAAGGGCTTCCCAAAGAGTACAAGAAGCCGTAGAGGAGGCGTTTGCTACAACACTACACGACCCATCGCAACGGCAACGAGGAAACGCTGATGAGAACTTGTTTATACACTCCGTTCGCTTTTCACAAAAGAATATTGTTTTAAAGAAAGTTGGTGAAAGAAGACGAAGCAGTGCCCGGTGTGCGCCGGTTCTTTCGCCCTCTTCCGCTGTGTTGTACAGAAAGGAGACGCCGGTGTTTTACTAAATATTCCGGGAAGGGAAATGGCGAAAACTTCTACCGTCTTCTTCTACGCTCTGCTCAATTCGCTTGTCTGTTTTTGCGAACGCTTTGCCGTTGCTAAATATTATTAAATTAAGAAGAAAAGGCGTTTCGGCGAAGCGTGCAAGGATAGAGGCAAAGAACTTTGTTGGAAAGGAACTGCAAAATTCGGATTAACAGACGTGTAAAGGTGCTGGTGTACTTCAGAAGAAACGTTGTAGAGAAAACTGCTTGGGATTATTTACAAAAAGAGTAGAGATTGTATACCAAATTCATAATAAGTAATGTGTATAAAATTATTTGTTTATTTTATAGATGTATTTACTTCTAATACCTTCATAATTTTAAGGCTAAATCTAAAACGAAAAAGGGCGAGCAATTTTTCGTATATTTAATGTAGATGTTGAAGTACCTCATATTCCGTCTGTCCGTATGTCTTTTTTAAAGATAGATACGTAAAATATCATACGATATACAAGTTTAGGTAGAATGTATCTAAATAGATACATTTGTGTACATACATATGTACATACATAAATATGTCTTCTAAGTACATTGGAGACCGCAGACCATGTTATGAGCCAAAAATTATAATTGGAAAATATAAATTTAACAAGATACGAGACGCATTACTCAAGTGCTATATCGTGACGCGCATATAAACAATATGACGAATGAATATTGGTTTTTAAACTGATATTAATGAAACTACATGTACTACATAGAATAAGTATTATTTCTATAGAAATAAGGCATAATGCATCAATATTATTTATTTTTAACTTAAGCACAACAAAATTGGTGACGTGACGAAATTATTATCAAATATTATAAAAGGGAATACTTCTTAGCCCCTTCAAGTTGTTCGCATTTTAAAATCTCGTGTGCTAGTGGTAAGTCCACATTGACTATTATACGTTATACATATATTTATAGTTAAAGGCGACCGACGGGTGGCCACGTGTGAAACGAACCTTGAACCGTTCCGAACAAAAACACCGTAAAGGTTTATTGCTCACTTAAGGGTCGGAGAGAGCTTGCGATGGCGGTGGCCCCGACTTGCGTATACCTCCTCAGTTCGCTGTGTCACGGCGACCAGAAATCTCGGACCTTCCCTTTTCGTTGTAGAAGTATTTTTTAGCTCCTTAGTAGCGATAAATAGTGATACACGTCCGAGGTTTGAATGGAGTGGGCTACACGAAGAGATGCGCACGGCCCTATAACTTGTCATCTACGTTATTTAAGGACGGAGATACCGTCGCGTTTTCCTTTGTATTTTCTATCTGCGAAGTGACAAAAGAAAAACATGAGTCTATAGGGCGAGATGATAAAAGAATATGCGTTCGTTACGTCTGCATATTATGTCCACGGTAAGTCGATAATGGGAATGATCACCTTACATCAAGTCATAGTTATATTGAATTTCAATTGGCAAGAAATTTAATAATTCTAATGTAACCCATCAATTTTCCCAGTTCAAAAACAACCAGTCTTGCTTTATCGTTCGCTGGGAAAATCGCAGGTAGTCGTCGGATTGGAGGAACCGACGTGCCGCCCACCTGAAGCAGGTGAACCGGGCAGGTGCACGACCGACGATTGGTCGCCGGAGTATTCCTAACATTGCAGTTTCTTTCATGCGCCGTGCGGCTCTCTCACCTGGCCGTCGCAGGTGCGCATTGGATACCGTGGCTCGACTCCACCCGCTATCGATCCGGCAGGGCAGGTGAGATTTCTTCCTATTGGTCGGCGGCGCCGTTCACGTGATCTCCTTTTTAATTGAATCCGGTGGAAGTGAGCAAGGAAAGCGTTGCCTAGCAGTACTGATACTCTCTCGATGTGCACCAATGTTGAAATTAATGATTTGAGGGCGGTTCGTAATCTTTTGTTTATGTACCACTATATATACATAACATATATATGAATAGAAAGCGTCGTTGGTGTTAATTTGGACTTAATGTGCACTTCCTAAGGCTGCAATGTTATAAAACAATTGAGATCAATCAATACACTTCTAAAAGCCACAAAATTATATCAATTACGTGATGTGGAAAAAGAAAACCCATTACATTGTACAATCCGTGCATTAATGTATTAAAACCATATATTTTTCTTTATAAATATACATAGGGGAAACTTATTTGTCAAGATATCGGCAAACTTTCCAAGGTGTCTGTGTTTTCAAGCGAAGACGGTGAGTGAACGTTTAAAATTGTGGTAATCCATCTGATGCATAGTATCTGTAGGTATAAAAAGCTAAGAATTATAAAAACAAGGTACAATTCACGACAGCAGCAACCTGACATCAACTACACAAATCAAAAAATCTCAGGTAGCGGTTCGATTGTTACATCAACTAGATGTAACAATGCCTTTCTCCAATATTATTACGAGCGAATCTTTCTTGTTGGGTTGTGTAGTATGACGCCAATATGAATGAACAAATTCTCCTCACGTAATATTATTAAGTAACTAGTAAACGCGAATTTGACCCCCCCTATCGCCACGCCATCTATAGCAATTATTAAGAACTGCGAAACACTTCACAAACGCTTAGTACTTATAGGGTTGATGTAAGAACCACCGGCTCCATTGGTCGCCATCATTGCACATGTGGCATTTTGCACGGGAAAGGGTGAGTCACGATACGCTATGTAGAAAACCAAGGGGACCAAGTCTTAACATCGAAAGAAACATCGTAGGGTCACACACAGCATTGTCTGCGTGATTCATCCAGGATGTACGCGCGTATAACGTACCGTGAACGCACCTATTTGTAACGGATCCGAAGATGGATGGTAGGCGTCCCACGGTCGATTGAGGACGGTACGCCACTGATGATGTGGACGCGACTAGTCGGGGGACCATCAGCTGAAATAATAAAAGGCGATATTTTTCACGTCGAGAGGTCGAGATACGAAATGCATGTCGTAGCAGATTCATTAGAATTATTTTTTTATGCTAATTAGTTACCGGAAAGTCTCCGTATACTTCGAAATACTTATCTGCCGTCAGTATCGTAAATAAGTCGTAAATTTAGGTATTTAATCGTCGCGGTCACAAACATTAGTGTGTTAGTGTTTTTTCTTCTTTGGAGTTACTAACCAAGAAATTTCACAACGTAGACAGTTATACATCTGGTCTAATTGAATTGCTAATTAAGATATCTAACAAGAAACTAAAAGTGTTTGTAATATTTTAAAACAAAGCAAGATTTGCTTATTTATAGCAATTATGTACACATATTGATGTATGGATTTCAGAATTTTATATTTCCTACAGCATTTATAACAATATTTCGCTTACTAATCATGCCAAACGTATTTTTTCTTTTTACTTATTTTGTTATCATTTATTTATTTATCAAAAGAAAGTACTGTGAATATCTTTATTTGTTGTCGGTTTAAATAATACGGATACGATTTAGGAGATAATACAATTGAAAAAGAATTTCAATTGTGCGTCTCACTGTAGTTAATGACAAGTGCCAGAAATATGTGGAATATTAAATATAGATATCCCGATAAACGTCTTCGGTTTCGCGAAGAAACAGGATTTTAATTACTTCGGCTTTATATTACGATGTATTCTCAAGTTAAATAATATTGAAAGAAGATTTAACACAAAAACTAAGGATTTAGAACAAAAAATACTCAAAGCCAAATTAAAAATATGTATTGATAATTTAATTTTGTTGTTGCTTATTTCTCGTCATTCACTTTATAAGTTCTCGCCGCTATATTACTCTCCGTTGAGATTTCTTCGAACGTAGGACGACATGTGTTTCGCGAAACACGAGCAGCAAGGTGTATTTTCGGGATTAATTTCCAATTTGGCAGACATCTGCGACGCGTCGACGCCACATTAGCGCCATAAAAACATTCGACAGCCAGACAGAGAGAGAACTAATGACGGAACGATTACCACCGGCCAGATTAGGTGGGCGGGGGTGACTCCCAACGGAACAGATGACTCAAGTTCATATGTATCTGCGTTGCTCTTATACATTGGAAAACACGCTTAAATGTACGAGTCTGCGATATCAATATGTTTTTGGAGCATCAAAATATGTAAATATCATTAAAATACCAAACAAATCCCTTGATAGTTATATATTTCAAACGTTAATGTGAGATGTGTAGATATTTTTTTATATTGCTTTACTTGGCGATACACAAAAATGCAAACCTTATTTTTGTTTGTATAGGTGCATATTCGCCTGTAAACGCAAAGCGGAGGGAGCATCGTAGAGGAAAAAAATCTTAGGAAGGAAAAACGAGCCGACTATTTGGCAACATCCTGTTAGGTAGTCGTTCACGTGCTCCGGCCGACCGCCCAATGGTCGGTCGGTCGCTTGTCGAACAACCTCGAATATGGGTCTCCTAGATAACGATTCGGATCGGTGGGCGTCCTTTCTCTGGACGCTGCGATAAACTGTTGTCGCTTTTTCTCATCTTTCTGTGCCCGTGTTTGTATTTGTTGATGCTATAGGCTATTCTGTGCGTATAAATACATACATACGTCAATACGTACCATTTCTTATTTGGTATACTTGCTTACTATACGATGATCTTCAAAATTTAAAATTGAAATTACTTATGCAAGAGACAAGTCTTATGAAAATCAATACTTCAGAATATGTTTTACCTAAAAACAAACAACGAACACTACGGAATGAGTCTGATATGGAAGGTGAAGATTTCCTGATAAAAATCACACCGGCACAATGTATAAAATTACCAAAAGCAATCGTTCATTACAAAAAAGGCCTTGCATTCACATCAGATGTGGTATGCGGTCTCTATTGACCCTTCAAACAGCCTGCGGCTTGGGTCCCCAATGTCAACCCCAATTTTCTGTATATGTCCTTTGAGTCCGCAATGTCCTGGATTTCAGGAGACCTATTACTATACGAAGATGATTCCTACTATGATTTAGTAGTTCCTACCTGTACTGATGGCTCCTTAGTAAAAGTTTTGCCATGACTTTGCCTGGTTATATGTTCCCAGTATTTTATCTTTTTCTTGGACCAACTTTGGTACCTGCCCTCGTACTGTATTTTTAGATCCTCCCAGGGCAGCTTCTGGGCCCACGTATGAAGACGATGATCCTATCTTCGATAGCTCATCGGCCTTTTCATTGCCTACGATTACTATCGTTCGTTAATAAATTCGTTAATGGGATGAATTTTTTTTTACTGTTAATTTTTACAAATAAAATAGCTTTTTTTTAATAGAGCATGAAGAGGTATCACAAGTCCCTAATTCCTATTTGAAAATTGCAGCTGTCACTCAAAGGGATTGAATTTAGGGATGAAATTTTCACTTTGCAGAATATCATTTCATAATCTAAAATTACGTGTTTCGGGAATGTTGATAAGTATGCACAATAACGGAGATAATGAATTTATTCCATTTTTCCGCACTGTATAGTTAATCAAGGATAATGTTGAAAAGATAATGCTATGCATTCCTTTTAAATTTGTTTTTGTTGTTTCCTGTTTTAGTGAAATTAATGAACTTTTGCTATATATTTTTAGTATTACTGATATTACACTGTTATCACATTTATTATATATGTTAATAACGCTAAGACATACCAAGGTAAAATCTCATTACCTTAATCTACACAAATATCTTCCAATTGCAAGACTAAAACTTTTGGACTTTTCTGTATACATAATATCCGCTATGTTCAGCACAATCATCTCAGTCGGTAAATCGGAATACGTTCATTAATGTACGCCTACGCCAATCATAAGTGGATGTGCAGGCAGTCGTCGAATGCGTCGGTGCATATTGAAAGAGAGGAAACTGCTTCAGATAGCGGCGGCCCGGGAAACAGTAAACGGTCGGTGGCTTGAAATTCGCGTGGGTGCATGGCGGGGCGATCACCGGCCGAGATTGCGGCCAGGATGACTGTAGCGGGGGCGGCCGCGAACCGACCGGCCATGGATAAATTACATACGGTGCGTATGCATTTGTGGATATGAAATAGATAGATGTCGCGCCGTGCAATCGTTGCGTACGATTCGTATGCGAAAGCGTCGCCCGCAATAATTGATTCCGAACGCGGCGCTTACTATGATCGGGATTGAGTAAGGTCACGGATGGCAATTTTGCAACGCGTTCTCTGTCGAAGCAGATTCGTGACACAATCGAATTAATGTCATGTCCCTTTTTACAGCTCGTTTACATCGGTATTGTGTCGGTCTCGATATCAAAACAGTTCATTGGATTGACAGATTTTGACATTGACAATAATAGTTTTTCATTTAAATGCTGAAAAGTGTAACGAATTTATAACACGACTAAAAGAAGTTTTTTACTTCCCAAACGCATTCCTGCCATCACTCATCATCACCTTTGTTTACTGAACACACACTATATTCATTAATCGGTAACAAACATATTAGCAATCGCCGTGCGCATTCAACGAATAACAATCGCCCTCTTTAGTGTAGCCTGAGACATTGTCCCCCTATACCTCGTATGCGAAGCGTTGCTCACGCGCTCAACAAAGGAACCATTCATAAGTCTCCAGAGAAGTGTTTTACGTTTACGGGGACAGAGTTAAAAAAAGGGCGAGCACGGGTTCCCGAATGAATAACGACCATTATTGTAGGGATATTTCACGGCGGGGCCATAAAAGTGTATTTAGTCTGTTGCTACGAGAAAAAGTCGAGGAATATACATGTATACATGAGAAAAAAGATAATTTACGACTTCCACCGAAATCAGAAGAGGAGGAATGGCTAAAGGAAGGCGCCTACCTGAACGCAGAATCAAAGCACACTTTGTGTGTGTTTTACTTTTTCAGAATACAAATAGCTTTTCTCTTTATTTCTTCTAATGGCCGCACGATACAAACAATGCATCTGGAATGCAACTTCTTCTGAATCCATATACGAACCTACGTAAATCGTACGATGCATTCTCAAGCATCCCATCGTTAAAATAAAAAAAAAAGAAAGAAAACCGATTTCCTTCCGTATTCTTATCATGGTCGAAAGCAAATAACGGCGATTTGTTCATGTCTGGCCGAAAAACAAATGCCCGCCACTCGAACGCGGGGAATGCGCAAAGATTGAGGACCGCCAGCGCGGGCGCGCATTCGGGCACACAAAAAATGCACACTATTTCTTACTCTCTTCCCTGCCTCTTGTTTTCTGCCGCCCGGAGGACGTCCCGTCGAGAGTAGTATACGCCCGGGTAGATTCCACAGAAGAACACAATTTTCTGTCCCATTTCCCATGTCGCTTAAAAACGGTGTCCACCGGGAAATACCTTACTGGAGCTTCCTGAGAGAAAACAACGAACGATCCCACTCCGGGAACGTTTTAAAGCTCCATTCTTTCGGTCAACTTTACGTGGTTCTTAATTGGATTCGATAATAATTAACGGACGAGGATAAATCACAGGAAGGATCGCTACGACCTCCGATGGCGACCTCTCCCTTTAAACCGCTAGAAGAGAACATTTAATACGAACCACGCTCGCCTTTCAAATCTCTTTTTTCGATTTCTTTATTCAACAGCTTCTAGATTCGTCGACTGTCTCGCACTACGCTATTTCTTAATCCAGACCACGCGATCAAACGAAAGAAAGTAATCTGTATAAAACGCTTTTTTAGTAGCATTGAGAGTTTAGACTGATACCCTCAAGTTTATTTATTCGCTTTTTTTTAATCAGAGTACAGTATATACTAGCAAAGGAAGTATCTTCCCTACTACTGTACTTTGGTTCTAACAATCGCCGATCGCCGACGACAATCAAATAAAATAAAATCGAAAGGGAAGTCGTCGTATGTCTTCTGTTTGTGTAATATGTGCATGTCGATACACAAAAAGAAAGAAAATGAAGAAAAACCTGAGAAACAAGAAATGTCGAGGACATTTCTACATTCCTAGAATGATAAACATAGGACTAGTAACACACACAGAGGGAGAGAGAGAGAGAGAAAAACTAGATAGGTTTAGATTGTTGATGTTATCGCTATCCTCCTGATTTTGGTAAACAAGGCGCCCCCAAAATTGCGATACACACGTCTGATGTCTGTGCAACGGTGACGTGCCTTCTATTTCCACTTTCGCGTTACTGTTTTTCTGGGGTAACAGAAGTAAGAAATATCCTACACATAGACGTACACAAAGATATGTATCTACATACATACATATTTGGAACTTTTGGTTATAGATTTACAAGGCAAAGTAATATTAAAGTAAGGCTTGAGATGTTAGTAGTAACATTAACACCTTTCCGGTAGAAGATGTATCAAATTGTACCAATGAATTTTCCTATCTTCAACTTTCGGTACGTATCAATGCATTCATTGAACTTTAGCATTATATAATAATAATGTATTGGTTACGTAGCACAAAGAGGTTAACTACTGTGTGCTAGATAAATAAAAAACATATTTATGAGCAGGTAAGTTATCATAGATCCTTATATCAGTTTTTTTAGTACTCAAACGGACTATAGCCATACTGGAAACACGTGCATATATGCGAATCAGTTATTATGCCAGTATTATAGTTAGAATGCGTTGGTTGCTATGTTATGCTTATGTTTATGAATGGAGCAAGTTGATCTATAATATACTCTGTAAAATGTGCTACATGTGCCTGCTATTGCTGTTTGTGCAAGGAAATCATTGTGTGCTCCTGCTGGTGTGCCTCAAAGGACAATAATGTATTCTGAAACGAACTTCAGCATAGTATAGATATCAAAAACATGATTCTGTTATTTGCAACAGTAGCCACTTGACACCCAGAAGTTTAATAGAATCAGAAAAGACTAAGTTGGGACCATTTACTTCCAATTTAAAACGCGGCATGGAAGGTCATACACTTATTTGTTTGTTTTTTTTTTCTAGATTTAAGCCTATTTTATGATCTAGCAAATTGATTAAATGATTCTTTGATTGACTGAATGGTTTGTGTTGCCATACACCGTAGAGAAGTTAATGAGTTCAGGGGTAGAGTTACCGAAATACTCAATTAACTCAAATTAAAATTTTAAAACGAAACAAAAAAAATTCATGAAAGGAAGAGTCGGGATACACTTTTCCACGTATCTCCAACACATGGTACGACGTCCTCATCATCGTCATCAATCCAACAAAGCGTCCTATTCATAAAATTTGTAATGAAGCTCTCTCAGAGAGAGTTACGTATATATGTACCATGATCGTCCATACATATAGCGTTCGCCTTTACCTCGTTGCGGCAACATGTTAAAAATAACGTCGCGTTTATCTCAATATAAGCCATGTGTGATGCGTAGCAGACAGATCCGCCTAACCATAATTATACGTGGTCATTTTAATTACAAAACAAAAAGCTCGCGCTCGCTGACCACCCGATATCTGTATATGTGTGTCTGTGAGTGTAACTGGTCGGGTAACAGAGCGAGGTAACAGGATGACGCACCCTCCCCCAATCCGCTGTTAATCCGGCTCCCGCACTTCGTTCTTTGTACGTGTAGCTGTGACGAGCCGGTTTTTAATCGACGGTGGAAGAGCGGCGCACACATCAAACGTTTTCCAGTCGCATGTTATATAGCGGCGCGTAGAATGCACATTATCGTCAGCGCCATGTAGCGTTGTGGTTAGCCGCCGTATTATTTGCTTTAAATTTGCCTATGCTGCAATGTGCACCTTTCTTTTAAAAATCTAGATACAGAAATGTTTAATTTTAACAAGAAGTTCTATATATTTCTTGCACCTTACACATGAAAACGTCAGAGTTTACTTTTTGGTCTGTTATATCTTTACTATCTTTACTCTTATTAGGCTTAATTAAAAATACAGTTCTTATTCTTATAATCAGTTCTCCCTATATCAAACGAATCCATGATGAAACAGTATTATTAGCTTGTTAGTTGTTGTATTATTAGAATCTCGACTATCATACGGAATTGTTTTCTAGGGAAATTTGGTGGATGCAAACAGGATCTTAATCCTCCAGAAGTATTGTCTTAGAAGCGTATTTAATTAAGTCAAACTATAATCATAATTGAAAAACAAGATAACCAAAATAATAAAGAAATTAAATGTAAGGACCATATTAAAAAGAGTAAATACCTATATAGATACCTACGAATATTTGGGGAGTGTTGTGACAGAGGACTAGAAATAACAAACAAAGTGAACAAATCAACGAAATTATATTACATACTCAATGAATAAGACAATATTGGACCACAAAGATATCGATATTGTAGTGAAAACGAAGATATACCGATCTAGCAACATTCCCCACTTAATTGAATTCGCTACTCAATTGTACCTGTTTTGCATCCAATGTATTCTATAGTTTAGTTCTTTAGGCATCGTGGAATAAAAGTGTATGCTATTCTACTCTGTTCTATGTTTGTTGTTGGATAAAATATATTTCTGAAATAACTTTTTTTTTAATAATTGGTCTCTTGCATAAATAAGTAAATCCTTCTTAGGACGTAACTGCAGTAGCACGTGTGTAAGCAATTAGAGCGTTATCGTGGCAATTTTCACTCTTCTATTTGCTTTCGCCGTTACGTTTCTCGTCACGTCCGTTCGTCCATTCCTCGACATACTCAGTTGCTAATAGTTTCCCGCCGGGTCATTAGTACGTCCCGGTCTTCAGAACGCGAGGACTAACACAGAACCGACGGACGCGACGTACTATACACAGATATCGTTATTTATCTTAATAGTAGTATAGCGTCTTAGCTACTTTGACCGCAGCTCTCCCGGTGATCTGTGCGGTCCGTTAACGGATGTCCGTCCTCGTACGCCTTCTCCCACGTCCCTTTTCCACGTTACTTCAGGCAGCGGTACATTACTTCCCAAAGTCAACTCCGTGTTTATGTGCGTCCCTTTGCTTCGACAAGTTTCCGCAAACCGGATTCCCGATACTAAGAGACGATGAAGGGTTGTGATGTTCTCGGTTTCGTCGATTTCCAGGGAGCTTGGCCATCGTCTTGTTATCTGGATGTTGTTGTCTTACGGTCACGGATCTCCGTGGATCTCCGAGGGTGGATACACAAGTAGAAATCAATATTTTGATTAATTACCACAATTTTAATGCTTTTTTTTCGTGTTTCGTAGTATTTTATAAAGTGGTAAATAATTTTTGAATGGGAACAATTCATCTCCGTTAATAAATGGGCTTTCGTCCAGCACATTTTGCCAAGATTCTTCCGCACACATTCACACTGACCACCCAAAAACCGTCTAATTTGTCGAATGACGACAACGCGAAACTCTTGAATAAGGATTGTTCTCCGACCGGCCGAGTCCAGCCGGGCGAAGCGGAGAGGAGACGGACGCACTTCCGACCTAGTCTCCGCCGCCTCCAACTCTAATGTGGTTCTTTTCCACGGCGGCCATTCTTCATCGCCTTTTGTTCGCCCTAGGTGATAATGACACGGCACCAGTATATCCGGCCAACTTCGCGCGCCCCGACGTTGTTTTCTCTCCGACTGGACTGTCCAGTTGCTGATTTAATATAATAGGTGGCACATTGTGGCTGGAGGTAACTCGGCATCGTTCTAGTCGTCGGGAGCGCACTTATGTGGCGCCTGCGGGCTCTGCTATTGTTACTCGGGTGCGACGCCCCGTTCGACTGCTGTTGGCGTGGAATTATATTCGAAATCATCTCTCAGAGTTGATGGTGCACATAATAATAGATTTCATAATATAGAAAGGTGACACAAAAAAGAAACGCTGCTTATTAAAGTCCAGGGTTTTATTTTTAATTAATTTCAAATACAATTGCAAAATTATGAGTTAAAATTTGAATATTTATTAAATTTAAAAGCGGCTTGGAACAATTGAAAAATAGCTTTACCACTTCAATGAATAAATGACTCTACAGATACGTATTTCGTTTATCTTGGCATCGTCAATAGATTTACAAAGGAAAATACTGTTAGACGTAGTAGCTTTGACTAAGGTAAAACCGCCAGTGGAGCAATACTGAATGAAACACACAGGTAAAATAACTCTTAGAATAATCTCAAAGATAGTAAGTATCACACTAACTTACTTACAATTAGATAGAAGTGTAATAGACATAGTGCAGTTAAAATGTTACAAAATACACTGGTGAGCAAAATATTGAGGTCAACGTATGGTCTTTCTGGAATTTCCTGCTTTAAGCTTTTAAGTTTTAAGCTGGATAATTGTAAACCAATGTGTTTTTGTTTTGTCTTTTACGATTTATTGTGAAGGCTTCCACGGCCAGAGTGAGTGTAAGATAAACTTATTATATAACTTAACATATTATTTTGTAAATTTTTCCCCACTTTATATATTCTTTTGTTAATTCAATAAATGCTCTGTTTTGTTGGAACTTATTGTGAAAAATTACATTAATCCTAGCAAAATATCCCATTAAAATACACAATTATTAATAACAAGAAAACGAAAAGCAGGGGTAAAGGTATAGGAAAACCCAATATTAGTCGGTGCATAATATGATCCTGTGTATCATGATGTAAAAATAATAGTGTTCCATTTATGAAAATTGAGTTTTCGACAGTTAAACGTCATCTCAATATGTCTCATCATATCGCGACCAGGCTGTAATTTTTTCTAGGATAATAATTTGAGAGTCTGAGGGGTATACATTCTTTCAAACGCTAAGCAACTTGAATCTTGAAATTTAAGTGTCCTAAAAACAATCCTTCTTTTAATGGAAAGCTACGATTTTTTACATAAAATTGAAGATATCTCAAAATCGGTTATATTTAGGCTTAGGGAAATCTTAACATTTTGTATTTACAATAACGTTTAGAATCATAATAAAATTATAACGTACGTTTTTTCTTCCTTCAATTTAAAATACTTTTTGTCTTTACACTATCGATTTATTTTTAGATATGTTTGCCCATTCTTTTTTGTTTCATTGACTCAATTCAGGCTTATACAATCATATTTTTGTTCCTGTGTATACTGCTATTCAAATAAATGGGATTATTATTATCATTATTTTTGTTTTTAAGTTTGTGCAAAATTGTGACATAAAACTAACAAAGCCACCGTTTGCGTCTAATTCACCTGAAATAATCGGTCAACTTTGATGTTAAAATACAGACCCAACGTTAGCTGTATAATTTCAATTGAATTTCTCTTATTAATTTGACGTGTTTATGTGGTTAACAGTGTGAAGATAAACAATACAATCCCATACATTTATATGATGCATAGAATGTAATGATATTGAAAGTACGTATATTCGCGTTGATTATGGTGAACGTATTTATTTATACGTTTCTCGTTAAAAGGCCGATTCATGTGTGTATACAGTGAGAGGCACAGTGTCGAGTTCATTATTAATAAACATATAAAATGATCGGCGCGCGTCCATCGACACAAGAATAATTGATATAAATCTGTAATCGTACTACCGTCGACCGCCGCTGTAAATTTATCGGTAAACAATGGATCGCGCTCGGACAAAAACCAGTTCTCCGCTTAAAACGGGGAATAATATTTGAAGAGTAATAATGTCGGAATGGGCCCCGAAGCGGCGAACGGACGAACATTCAATAATGTTCCGCTGAGCGCAAATATGTACGTACGTACACCTCTACTAGGACTCGTAACTGAAAACATCCGGGGCCCAGTAATTGCATATACATGAGCGAATTTCATATTAATTTCTGATTATACAGAAACGAACGGCCGCCACACACACACACAAAGCTTTTATATTGCGATCATCGCGCGCCCATCGTTCCCTTAATAAGACCTGCGTATAATCCGAGCGGACCAACCTCTCGTATGATAAAGCGGGCGGTGTATCGTGTCAGTAGCGGCGGTGATATTACACAATGCCGCGCCACCGTCACTCGTCGGTCGGTGTCAGTTTCGCGTGTTTACGAAACGCTTACGTCGAGCGAGACGGAACTTAAATGGCTTAAAAATGCTAATATTTAAAATTTTCAATAACGTTTTTGATATGGCGTCGCCGAAGCCTCGGGGCTCGTGACGTTATGGAACTGGGAGGGACAAAAAGCGGACTAATGCGACCCTGTTCCTTCCTGTGATACTTTAATATTTCGCCTCGCGGAGTATGATCTGGATCACTTTGGGTGGCTATAGATTATGGAAATTTCGGTCAGGATCATCTCGTGGATGGGATGGATACCGAAGCAAATTTGCCGAAACATGTTCGTAAAATGATCTTTACGCGTTAATGAAACTGTCACCAGACCCGAAATGCCACCTTTTTTTGAGCGTCTTTAACAGAGAATGGCTCAGTGAATTTTTTTTGTATTGATAAATAACGGTGGCGCCACCTGTTACAATGACTACAAATCTACTGACGATAATCCAATGTCACGTTGAGATAGTACGGTACTATGAAGTAAAATGATCAAAAAAAGGAAGTTTCACCGTTTTGCCACTACTATAACTGGTTTATTCAGGATAGAGTAACTAGAAGGTCACGGTAACACTTAATTAGATTGTTATTTCTTAATACAAAACAAGTGGATCTTATCTATGTATACTGATTTCGCCAAAACTTTCGATAGCCTTAGTTCACCTATCCAAAACGGACGGGCACACTCGGATTTATTTCGAATGCAGCCGTTTTCATAGCATCCTATCTAGATAACCATGCTACGTCACTTATACTATTCCCACAGACTTTTAATTATTTAATGGAGCAGTTCCGGTTTCAAGGGTTTTGCAAGTCAAGGCCTTCACCGATTGTAGTTTTCAGGCCATATTTCCTCCATTTATACGTCTGCATAAACTTTACTAACTTGGAGACAATGAAAATACTTCTGTATTCATTAGTCAGAACAGAATTCCAATAGGTATTCTTCAACACATCCGTGGGTACACATATCAAATATTGCAGTAGAAAAATGCAAAGATTTTCTAAATATTTAATACTGAATGAAATAGATACTTGTCATCAAGGCGGTGGTGATTATCACAAACTATTTGATAAACACAACTCTCAGATTTTTTTCACACAACGTGAACTAGCAAGCGACAGATTCATATTAGTGAATGATGATGTTGATTCAACAATACTAGCCGCAACATATGTACATAAGTTCTTCCTCGAAAATGTTTTCATTGAAGATTTGTAAGTGATTGTTAAGATTTTCACCAACTATTAGAGTCGCGGGTATGTCCATGGTCTAACATGCATTAATCATATATCTGATTTGGAATTACAAATCATTTGAATTTCAAGAAGTCAAGGATTCCAGTTATACATATATATGTGCATACATATTTTGTTTCTGTTGACACTAGTAGAAATGAATCTGTTCGCACATACCACATACATATACGCAAGACAAAGTCGACACGCCCTCTCGAATACGGCACTGAGTACAGAAACGGTAACACAGTAATACTTCTTATTTATTAATATTAAAGTAGAGGAGAGATTTCCGGAGCTTTATCCTATCCGTCAGTGGAAGTATATGAACATGGAGCGTATGAGTTACATATTTACATTTAACATATTATATGTATCGTGTTTCCTTTCTGAACGTCTTTTTTCCCCTTTTAATTTAAACGTATCTATTTGCGAGTATGTATACAAGTCTCGATTGGTATATATCTACATACATGTATACGTAAATTTTCTACGAAGAACACAAAAATATAAACGTGACCCGTCGTTCCTTCTTTTTATTAAATATGGAAAAAAATGGAAAATGAGATATTTTCTAATTTCTTTTTTATGAAAGCGGAATTGATATAGTAGGATCTACCATATTTACAAATTTCAGTTGCTTGCCTCGGGCTAATACCAATGTATGTATGTATTTATTAATTTCCATTGCAAAAAGACATGAAAGTGAGTTTGTATGTAGCATCGTGTGCAATAAAAAGTGTGCAAGTCTCGTGAACATTTTCATGTAATTTTTAAAGATACACTTGTCACGATGCATTTTACATTGTTATTGTTGCTACTCTTACTACAAACGTTTTGCAGAAGGGAGATCCTGAAAGGTGTTTTTATATTAATATGGTAATGAGCAAATTATAAATAAACAAATATACATAAGCAACGATTAAGTATTAAAAATGCCAGATAATTGTTAATAATTTATGACTCATGCTTTGCTTGATACTGAAGTGGATGAAATGGGTATAAAAATATGGAAAAAATGACGGGAAAATTTAAACTAGAGAATTAAAGTCGTGCATTTTTTTATTTCACGCAATGATACACATTCCAAAGGAACATAATATACAAATGTATACCTGAGCGATGATTTATTTCAAAATCCATTTATAAATTAATCTCATTCATTAGGATTTATTTGATACAAACTCGATTAATATTTAAATGAAGGCACAAATACTTTTTGTTCGTTTTTTGACAATGAAAAGCTATTTTTTGCTCCTATATAATGCTTATACTTGAATATTGATTGCCAGTCGTTCCCCTTTCCGCAAGCAAAATATTGTACGTCCGTATAAAAAATTATTCCTCTCGTACCGCATCCTACTTAACATTATTACTCGTAACAACAGGGGCGATACATTTTGCCGTCGACTGTACTTTTAATGCCCCCGTAGCACGCCGGCCGCCTCCCGTAATGGATCGCCACGAGAAAAACGACAATATGTTATCGTAAGCGCGGACTACGCTGCCGATGTCAATGCCGAAATAATGACGATTATATAGGAAAAGTAATTTTCTCCTTCATTTGCATACTTGATGAAAATCTCATAGTCGGCGAGCGATTCTCTCCTCTCCACTCTTTGCTCCGTGTGCCCCGGCGCGCACATTGTGAACGCTCTCGTTCCCGATATTTAACCGATAATCGCGGTCACAAAGGACCCCTGGTCCGTTTAATACACAAATAAACGCCTCTGCCTTGTTTTATTACGAAAATATCGGAAGAGAGAAAAGGAAAAAATCCAGAGCCGCTTTGTATTAGCGATTGCGTCCTTGATCTTTCGCATCCCTGCAGCCGATCAATATGCATCCGCCTCCAATAAATATTTACATCGTAATAGAATTGGAAGAGGTACAAAATTTCTGAAGAATTTTTAAATCTCAATACATTGTTATAACATTGAACCCTGATCTGGTCCGCCTACATGGAATGACCGGATTAGTCTGAGGAATGGGTCGAAAATATAATATATATAGCTCTCTATATGCTCTAAGGATTGATAAGCACTTAACCTTCCTTATAAATTGACGCAGTATTTCAGTACATTTAATTTTATTCAATATAATCTCCTTAAAGGGTTAGACGTTTAATCCCTTTAAACAGTCTTTGTCTTGAATATCATTTGTCGAAAATCTTTCACCTATCCAAGGTTTTTTGAGTTTCCGGAACAAAAAATATTCTGCCGGATAATACTGAGAGAACGAAATACTGTGATCCTCAAGCTGACCTGCATAAATCTATATTCGCCTGGCATTAAACCAGCCGACCATTGCAATTTTTCCACTATTAATTAATTCATCTTATTATCATCCGAAACTTACACGAATCTAACGGCGTATTTAATATCGTATAAATGAGTATCACGGATTTACTAAAATTTAATAACGGAAATCACAAGTGCCGGACCAACACACGACCAGACATGAAGAAGACATGTTTTACTGGTCTTAACGAATATGTGTGTGTGGATGTGGGCGTGTTTCAAAAACTCATTTGACCGCCGCTTTGTTTGTCGGACGGACCCGATCCGCAGTAGCAGGGTTGGCTATAAACCTGCTACTGCTGGCTTCTTTCATTAACATGAGGCCGACATTTCAATAACCTGACTTCATATCCTGTGCCCGGCCAGACAGGGGGTATTATCTAAGTCTGTAAGTCGTCTCATCTTTGTTTGGAGGGGATACGCACAGGCAGAGGCAAAAAGGTTGTAAATACGGGCAGTGTTAATAGGTGAGACGTAAAAATGCCTCGAGTAAATGTTGATAGAACAGCTTATTACAGTGAAATTAAAACGAGCAAGAAATATACTCATATATGCACATATATCTAGTCTTTGATCGGTATTGAAATATGGTACAAATTTACTATCGTCTCCTTTAGTCCTGACTCAAAAGGCGAGACAGAATTCCCAATTCTGAGAATACTGCACCCCCGAGTTTCGCCCCTATATATGTATGTATACTGCTTTTTGAGTCAAGACTAAAGGCGGAAAGTACACGTTAGTAAAGATATACAAATTCGATTTTCAAAGAAGATGCTATCACTTGCATAAATCGTTCGAACACAGATCCAAATCTAGATTTATAAATGCAGTTTCTATAGGAACGATTGCGTTTATCTTGTCGGTGAAGTATTACAAGAAACGGGAGTTGGAGAAGTTGTGTGTCACCACGTTTTCATTGCGGTTTCTCAAAACTAATTGCACTCTAGCGTCCGATAAGCTCGTAAAGTACTGCATAGGCTGCACAGAACAAGGTTAAGAGAGTAAAACTACTGCAGCAGTTATAATCAATATAAAGTTAGCACCTAACGTATACACAAAAATAGATATGAGAAAATTGTAAAGCGGTTAATAGGATCATGGACTTTGTAGTACGATCCTGTTAGTAACGTAAATCAAAAAGAAAAAAACTTATATAATCGCCCCCTTCCTGTGTGAAAGCGGGCCAAATCTATAGCACTCCCGTACATAAATTATACTTTCGACCCTCCCAAAGCGATTCTCGCACTTTTATCGCCGCAATTGTACCTCCACTCTGTGCAGAGATGATCGCCACGAATCTAATTACGAAAAATAAATCGCTGCTTTTCATTACCGACCCCGACCGCACCGTTGCCGCCCCCCGGACTCCAGAGACGCAGTATCTCTCCTCCCTATATTATACTCTAGGTGCCCTATAGGTGAAGTTCTAACGTAGCGGAGTACTATCTGTGGGAATCGGGATCGACGGGTCGCTCGAAATGAATCATAGCGTCGGGATTTTGGAAGCCACGCGACCCCCTAAAGTAGAATCGTTCAGTGAACGACGACGGACGCCCGGCGTCCGGTCACGTGTCCTCTCGAGGTAGTACCTACGGCGGCGACCCGATTAGTAAGGAACGGTCGCGGTACGGTGACATCGATCAACGGCAAAGCGCAGATAACGAACGTAGCTTACGATTCGTCACAGACAGGCACGCACTAGAAATACACAGGAGAACATCACTGTGCTATTTATTTCTCGTAATTTCGCGTCAACCTCACGATAATAGGGGACGAGGATGTACGGGACACAGGGATAGTCGCATCTATGCGGAAGAAACGATGCGTGATGGATGCGATAGAATTAATTTAAAATGTTGTACGCTTGCTCGAACGTATGATTCTTCATTTCTCAGGGTTGTAGTTGATCATATATTTATAAAAATAAAAATTACAATATATATAGTATGCAAAATTGACAAAGGTACCAACCTGACACCAACTACACAAATCAAAATATCTTAGGTAGTAATATTCATAAAGGAAGCAAAATGGCTATTGAAGACAACATGTTTTGTATTGTATTTGGATTAGAAATTAGATTTTGAATAGAAATGAAATTAGGTGTTCTAGGAAATCTTCTAAAGGAACTTGTTGCGAAAGATAATACACAAGTCATTTAAGAATGTTAAAAGAAAAACTTGAAGAATTCCATTCTAAAGGAAATAGTTATGCGTAAAGCAGCCTTAAAGTTGTTAAAATAGCTTTGAGATATTTGGCAACACCCTTGTCATTATAAGAATTTGATGTCATTAAGAAAAACCACTTAACAAAAATCGATTCGGAGTAATGCACCTTTATGTTATTTTCTATCATCGTTAATTATTAATTTCTCATGCTTTTAGAAACCTTTTTGACACACTTCAAACGAATATTGCAAATATGTTCAAATGATTACACCCAAACTGAGAAATATTCATCATTTTCCAACTTGAAAATTCATAAAAGGAGCTATTCCTGAAAATTAAAATAAAGATTAAATAAAATGATGGTAGTAATACTATTCTGTTTTACTTCATTTCAAAGGCGCTTTTAAATTCAATATCGGTTTTTGAATAGGATTCCACACCCTATATATAATTTACAATCGCTAGTACACACCACTAATTATCGTCTTACTTTTTTTGCTTAAAGTCGAATCTTCTTCCCTTATGCCAGTAATTCAATCGCGAAAAAGACACCTCATAAAAACCTAATCCAATTTTGCCTAACAAACCAATACTCATCCTCCAATTCATCGCTATAATACAATGACGATTTAAGCGCGGACGTGACCCACCTCCGCCTGTTTAAAAACGCCCAGCCACCGAGACTTGGAAAAATAAACCGAGAGTGGTTGCAAAAAAAGGACCGACCCGGCCACTAATTTGCTTTTCAAAAACGTACCTCCTCGATTTGACATTAAGGGAAAGTTTGGCATTACCCCCCGCTTCAATATTACGATAAAAACGATTGCGCCAAGCACCGCTATACGGCGAAACTTTTTTTGTGTCTCTCTCGCTCGTCAGTTGTCTTAATTAAATAAGGATCCGAGGAAAAGAGCGGCAAGCCACTAACCCGAAAGAGGGGTGGTTACGGGAACAAACGGGGACAATCCAGTAATTAGTTATTCGCTGGCAAGAAAGTCGAAACAATAAAAAATAATTTGTATTCTCCGAGCTTAGAGCTCCGTCAAATTGTCTGAGAGCAGCAAGATCAAAGATATCGTATTTGTTGCATAGTATTAACATCATGTATTCCTCCTGTACGCAAAGCTTTTATTTATAGGAGTAGGAAATAAAAACATTTTCCCTCGTAACTACAATACCTTACTTCGTCTAAATCGTGAGGGAAAGAGTATTGTTCGCAAAAAGAATAATTGTTGGAACCGTGGGGTGTTCGATGCGCGACTCCAGGAAATGGAGATTCCACTTGATTGCGAACCGCTCGTCATTGATCAGCGGGATTCTGACGCGCGACCTTCCCAATCGTTCCGTACAGGAAACTGGGACGTGCCGCTCCGGTGGCTCGCAAAGAGACGTCCCTAAGTGAAAAATTCACTTGCACTTTCATTCGGATTGATGACAAATGCATTACATCCTTTAGGGGATGGTTAAATCGACGAGGGTTGTTCCTAAATAAAGTATAGTCAAACCATGGTGAAAGTACATACCCTAGGCTCGTATAATATTTTTTTGCAAAAAATGGAATCTGATCTAAACATCAATAATGAATTTTATTCAACCAAATCAATATCTGTTATGAAACTCAAACGAATATACTACCTACCATACCATACACGGCCTAATTCTCACGTAGAACTTAAACAGAAATTACTAATCGTTGCACTAACTGTTGCTCTCTTTGCCCTTAGAAATTAATTGACCGTATCTCACGCTAGAAATCTACCAGGCCAGCTAGTTTTCGGGCACATTCATAGGACAGGGGTCCTATTAACCGCGTCTCCTTCATAACCGAAACTCAAACTTAGGTGAGTTTGTCATTTGATCTGGAAACCGCTCTCGTTAAAATTGATGGTATCGCGGTGCCCACATCCATCCGTCCGCTACACACATATACATATATACATACATAGATATTTGCCCCAACAGAATGACATTGGAGAGAAAGAAACAGCTCCCGTAAAGAGAGTAGGACGGTCTAGAACATACGGGCATCACACAGGAGAACTAATAGGTCTTAAATTGGTCCTGATTAGCTCACGTACCTGCAGCTGTCGCTCTCCTCTGTTTGCTGCTCTGTTTATGTGGTACCTCTTGATTGCTTCAATTGGTAACCATACGGGTTATTTGAGATGAACATGACGGCATAATAGCGGGATTTCCTTTTAATTATTACTGGACAGTAGATTGTGTTTAGCACGAAAAGACACCTTTTTGTGCTAAACTGGATTCATATACGTAACGTATATGATACATATATTTAAAATGTAAGTGTAAATTAACAATATTATTTGCAATAATAAATTTAAATTTCAGAAATTTATATATAAAATATGTTGAATGTACGGCGTTAATTTTAATAAACATAGAAACTAGATGTTATTGTACCTTATAATCAGCAGTAGTTACGAATAAATGCTCGCCTTTTTTTTGCTGTGTGGACGTTTGGTGTCGAGGTGAAATAGGTTGGTTGGCATTAAAGAATTATAGGTAAGTAACTCGCGAACGGATAAAATGTGTTGCTACTTTAGTAGGTATTTTAGTGTCGAAGGCATACATAACACCGGAATGTTAAAGTTAACCGAAAACCTATTTGCAATAACGGAGCATACTGTCACATATAAGACGCCCAAAAAACCGGATTGATTTGAGTTTGATAATTCACAATTCTCGCTGTAAATTTACTATTTACTAAGTTATAATTACATATGTAAATCTTATTGTCTGTATACCTCAAAAGTTTGTAATTATAACATAATATTACAGATTACAATCGCCGTTTCTTCCCCACCTAATAGAATAACAGACTTATAGGTGACTCACACGTCCATCTCTCCCATCAATTTCGCATTATACGCCTCGGTCCGCACAGAATTCTGATCCGCCGAGGTAAATACCGTTTTAGCATATACATGAACGTAGTGCCTGGCGCACCCAACGTGATAACCCCCTTTTTGCGACGGGGGCGAAGACGATTCCACCCTTCGTCGTTGGTGAAATGTCCATCCATCGCTCCTCATACTACCCTCCCGTCTGACAATCCCAGTACCTTTACCGTTAAAGAGCAAACGCGTAAGGTACGAGTTGCGTGTATGTGTATAGGAGGGGAGTTGGACGATGCACCCCTGCATAACGAATCGCCATACAGGGTGAAACAGGACGGTGGAGATTGACGCGTGCACGTGAGGGAGGGCGAGCTTAATCAGACGTGTTTGATTGCGCGACTGTTGTTCGGACTTTACGAACCTGTCACTGATGTATGGTCGATCTTGTGATGCAGCAGCGTGCTGTTTGTGTAACGATTTTTAGGATTAGAATTTGTTTTTTTATCCGCTTAGAACGTGCGTGTAAATGATTTGTTGCAATGTCTACAAATTGTTATAAGAATTAATGTATTCTTTAGAATATACTCTTAAAATATTTTCTTAAAACGCGAGCTACATATATCCGTGAAGTAAGTTTGGAGAGGCAATAAAAAAAACCCGAAATGTATATTTAAAAATATTACATTATTTAGTGCACACATTGATAGAAACGTATCTAGTTACCACCATTTTGCAAGCATTTATCACAGCACAGCACCATTTTCTGTATCTTCTTCCTAGGAGGAGACCGCCTACGATGTCAACTATTTTGTAACCGCTTCTTTTGCATCGTCACTATCATCGAAGTACTAGCCAAAAAGGAAAGATTTAAGGTAATGTATGATCTGAGCTAAAAGGAGAGGTGATCGAATTCATTCCAGCTAAAGTCTTACAAAAGTTGTTTTGGGACGTTTATAGCGTGTATACGGAATTGTGTACGTCGCTTATTCTGTATCGCATAACACAGTTTCGCAAAAAGTATTTCAGCAAAAAAGCTGTTACAATATGGTTGACATCTAGAATGTGTCAAAAGGAATTACATTTATTTACCTGAATAAACTCCTTATGTAAATATACAGGATGTGCTGCTTTGTTAAAGTGCGAATATACATAGATGAATTGATATTAAGGTTGTCATCCATTTGTCATTGTCAAAATGCTAATATCTGTTGCAAATGTCAAGTGACAGTTATTATAAGGTAACCGGCGTGATTCTTTTTGAGACACACTGTATTATTTGTTAACATCTTTATTTGTTTCAAACAGAGAAAGATTTAATAATAAGGCTTGTCTTTCTACCGTACAAATTTGTAAAGAAACGCTATATGCGAAGTTTAACGGTGGTCTTTTTAAATATACATAGGCTTTAACTCCGTTAAAATAACGCATTATATCTCATTGTACGGCGTCGAAGGACAAAAGGTCCCTTTGTCCTACCTTCCCCAACGTTTTCAGCGTATATACGGCTGTTATTCTTTATACGTGCACATAGATTTCGGGGTGGAAGGCACTCTTACCGACTGCCGCCATTCAATGTATCTCCTCACGCAGAATAGGTAGACAATTACTGCGGCGATATTCGAGCCCACGTGGTTCCCTACCCACGTGTCTAATATGAAACGAAAGCGTTCGCCGACAATGCAAAAATACAATCGCCCGTAAAGATCAGCGTATTACGCACATTACGCATACTGTATACGTTAAGCCGACTATGTATTCGTCGCAGGCGTTGAGCGTTCAAAGGAGCGTTCTCCTCTAATCGGCTCAATTTATTCGAATGCATTCGGGAAACGATAATAAATAAAAGCTAACGAATGGCGACAATTAATACGTTTAATCTCGCAATTTTCGTTTTCGAGCTTTTTCACGGGTACGGGGAAAGTGGTTCCTGCTAATACATTTTTATGTGCCGAGGTCGTACGATTCTCCCGTGTGTGTGTGTGTGTTTGAGCGTCAGTAAAAGCAAAAGGCCATTGTTCAGTTGTCCACTGACCAGAAGCAGAAGGATGAAATATACCCTGCTGCCGGCGGGACGTGCAGTAGAGCGGAAAGCCGACCGGCTCCAAAGCCAGGTAATTACTTTCCAGACAATACAATCAATTAATTACCAGTGACGCGCATCGCAGCAGGTCGTCGGGACGCGTGCTGATACCGTCGCGACACCGTCGTAGCGCACCGGGGGCGGCCGTTCAAGTTGGCGGCAGTAGCAACGACTCGGTCGCTCTTTTCTCGTGCATTGTTTATTCTGGACGGCGGAAACTGAACGCGAGCATTGGGGAACCACCAGGAATTTGTTTGAATACGACCTGTTCTTCGTTTGTCAACGAATAGTTATAATTGAAAGCTGAAACAAGTGGAAAACTTACAAAGGTCTACGGGAACATTTTCAAACGTATATTAGAAATAATAGAAACGAGACAATTTTTTTTTTCAGATGAATTTTATTTTTTTGTAAGAAGGCATATATTGCCGTGTAAAAGCCGAGAGATCTGAGGTAGGGAAGCAACTCCAAATGACATGTATAATAAAATACAAAATAGGATACGGTGGCTTAAAATAGTAAAAAAATTTTAAAAAAAATATACCCTTACCACCTCGATGAGTGAAGAACTTCTGGATACGTATTTCGGCAACTAAGTTGCCATCCTCAGCAGAATC